>JBAIAA010000752.1:0-265760 GCA_037893245.1 Crossaster papposus
TAATTATTCAGAAAACTCAATTGTAGCTCATTTTGGATACAAATGCAAGGCTAACCCTTACAATTGTTAAATGTTTGGATAACTTAATTTGGGCTCATTTGGGATAAAAATGCAAGGCTAACCCCTTACAATTGTTAATTGTTCAGAAACTCAATTATAGCCCATTTTGGATACAAATGCAAGGCTAACCCCTTACAATTGTTAATTATTCAGAAAACTCAATTATAGCTCATTTTGGATACAAATGCAAGGCTAACCCCTTACAATTGTTAATTGTTCAGAAAACTCATTATAGCCCATTTGGGTAAAAATGCAAGGCTAACCCCTTACAATTGTTAATTATTCAGAAAACTCAATTGTAGTTCATTTTGGATACAAATGCAAGGCTAACCCCTTACAATTGTTAAATGTTTGAATAACTTAATTTTGGCTCATTTGAGATAAAAAATGCAAGGCTAACCCCCTTACAATTGTTAATTGTTCAGAAAACTCAATTATAGCCCATTTTGGATAAAAATGCAAGGCTATCCCTTTACAATTGTTAATTATTCAGAAAACTCAATTGTAGCTCATTTTGGATACAAATGCAAGGCTAACCCCCTTACAATTGTTAATTGTTCAGAAAACTCAATTATAGCCTATTTTGTGTAAAAATGCAAGGCTAACCCCTTACAATTGTTAAATGTTTGGATAACTTAATTTTGGCTCATTTGGGATAAAACTGCAAGGCTAACCCCTTACAATTGTTAATTGTTCAGAAAACTCAATTATAGCTCATTTGGGATACAAATGCAAGGCTAACCCCTTACAATTGTTAATTGTTCAGAAAACTCAATTATAGCCCATTTTGGGTAAAAATGCAAGGCTAACCCCTTACAATTGTTAATTATTCAGAAAACTCAATTATAGCTTATTTTGGCTACAAATGCAAGGCTAACCCCTTACAATTGTTAATTATTCAGAAAACTCAATTATAGCTCATTTTGGCTACAAATGCAAGGCTAACCCCTTACAATTGTTAATTATTCAGAGACTGAATTATAGCTCATTTTGGCTACAAATGCAAGGCTAACCCCTTACAATGGTTAATTATTCAGAAAACTAAATTATAGCTTATTTTGGCTACAAAAGCAAGGCTAACCCCTTTACAATTGTTAATTGGTAGAAAACTCAATTATAGCCCATTTTGATAAAAATGCAAGGCTAACCCCTTACAATTGTTAATTATTCCCGAAAACTGAATTTTAGCTCATTTGGCTACAAATACAAGGCTAACCCCTTACAATTGTTAATTGTTCAGAAAACTCAATTATAGCCCATTTTGGATAAAAATGCAAGGCTAACCCCTTACAGTTGTTAAATGTTTTGATAACTTAATTTTGGCTCATTTGGGATAAAAATGCAAGGCTAACCCCTTACAATTGTTAATTATTCAGAAAACTCAATTGTAGCTCATTTTGGATACAAATGCAAGGCTAACCCCTTACAATTGTTAAATGTTTGGATAACTTAATTTGGGCTCATTTGGGATAAAAATGCAAGGCTAACCCCTTACAATTGTTAATTGTTCAGAAAACTGAATTATAGCTCATTTTGGATACAAATGCAAGGCTAACCCCTTACAATTGTTAATTGTTCAGAAAACTCATTATAGCCTATTTTGTGTAAAAATGCAAGGCTAACCCCTTACAATTGTTAAATGTTTGGATAACTTAATTTTGGCTCATTTGGGATAAAACTGCAAGGCTAACCCCTTACAATTGTTTAATTGTTCAGAAAACTCAATTATAGCTCATTTGGGATACAAATGCAAGGCTAACCCCTTACAATTGTTAATTGTTCAGAAAACTCAATTATAGCCCATTTTGGGTAAAAATGCAAGGCTAACCCCTTACAATTGTTAATTATTCAGAAAACTCAATTATAGCTTATTTTGGCTACAAATGCAAGGCTAACCCCTTACAATTGTTAATTATTCAGAAAACTCAATTATAGCTCATTTTGGCTACAAATGCAAGGCTAACCCCTTACAATTGTTAATTATTCAGAAGACTGAATTATAGCTCATTTTGGCTACAAATGCAAGGCTAACCCCTTACAATGGTTAATTATTCAGAAAACTAATTATAGCTTATTTTGGCTACAAAAGCAAGGCTAACCCCTTACAATTGTTAATTGGTAGAAAAACTCAATTATAGCCCATTTTGGATAAAAATGCAAGGCTAACCCCTTACAATTGTTAATTATTCCGAAAACTGAATTTTAGCTCATTTTGGCTACAAATACAAGGCTAACCCCTTACAATTGTTAATTGTTCAGAAAACTCAATTATAGCCCATTTTGGATAAAAATGCAAGGCTAACCCCTTACAGTTGTTAAATGTTTTGATAACTTAATTTTGGCTCATTTGGGATAAAAATGCAAGGCTAACCCCTTACAATTGTTAATTATTCAGAAAACTCAATTGTAGCTCATTTTGGATACAAATGCAAGGCTAACCCCCTTACAATTGTTAAATGTTTGGATAACTTAATTTGGGGCTCATTTGGGATAAAAATGCAAGGCTAACCCCTTACAATTGTTAATTGTTCAGAAAACTCAATTATAGCCCATTTTGGATAAAAATGCAAGGCTAACCCCTTACAATTGTTAATTAATCAGAAAACTCAATTATAGCTCATTTTGGATACAAATGCAAGGCTAACCCCTTACAATTGTTAATTGTTCAGAAAACTCAATTATAGCCCATTTTAGGGTAAAAATGCAAGGCTAACCCCTTACAATTGTTAATTATTTAGAAAACTCAATTGTAGTTCATTTTAGATACAAATGCAAGCCTAACCCCTTACAATTGTTAAATGTTTGGATAACTTAATTTTGGCTCATTTGGGATAAAAATGCAAGGCTAACCCCTTACAATTGTTAATTGTTCAGAGAACTCAATTATAGCCCATTTTGGGTAAAAATGCAAGGCTAACCCCTTACAATTGTTAAATATTCAGAAAACTC
The DNA here is from genome assembly GCA_037893245.1 of Crossaster papposus. Lineage (NCBI taxonomy): Eukaryota > Metazoa > Echinodermata > Asteroidea > Velatida > Solasteridae > Crossaster > Crossaster papposus. The sequence goes on from JBAIAA010000752.1 coordinate 3,010, forward strand.
AATTATAGCTCATTTTGGATACAAATGCAAGGCTAACCCCTTACAATTGTTAATTGTTCAGAAAACTCAATTGTAGTTCATTTTGGATATAAATGCAAGGCTAACCCCTTACAATTGTTAAATGTTTGGATAACTTAATTTTGGCTCATTTGGGATACAAATGCAAGGCTAACCCCTTACAATTGTTAATTGTTCAGAAAACTCAATTATAGCCCATTTTGGATAAAAATGCAAGGCTAACCCCTTACAATTGTTAAATATTCAGAAAACTCAATTATAGCCCATTTTGGATAAAAATGCAAGGCTAACCCCTTACAATTGTTAATTATTCAGAAAACTCAATTGTAGCTCATTTTGGATACAAATGCAAGCAAGGCTAACCCCTTACATTGTTAATGTTTGGATAACTTAATTTGGGCTCATTTGGGATAAAAATGCAAGTCTAACCCCTTACAATTGTTAATTGTTCAGAAAACTCAATTATAGCCTATTTTGTGTAAAAATGCAAGGCTAACCCCTTACAATTGTTAAATGTTTGGATAACTTAATTTTGGCTCATTTGGGATAAAAATGCAAGGCTAACCCCTTACAATTGTTAATTGTTCAGAAAACTCAATTATAGCTCATTTGGGATACAAATGCAAGGCTAACCCCTTACAATTGTTAATTGTTCAGAAAACTCAATTATAGCCCATTTTGGGTAAAAATGCAAGGCTAACCCCTTACAATTGTTAATTATTCAGAAAACTCAATTATAGCTTATTTTGGCTACAAATGCAAGGGCTAACCCCTTACAATTGTTAATTATTCAGAAAACTCAATTATAGCTCATTTTGGCTACAAATGCAAGGCTAACCCCTTACAATTGTTAATTATTCAGAAGACTGAATTATAGCTCATTTTGGCTACAATGCAAGGCTAACCCCTTACAATGGTTAATTATTCAGAAAACTAAATTATAGCTTATTTTGGCTACAAAAGCAAGGCTAACCCCTTACAATTGTTAATTGGTAGAAAACTCAATTATAGCCCATTTTGGATAAAAATGCAAGGCTAACCCCTTACAATTGTTAATTATTCCGAAAACTGAATTTTAGCTCATTTTGGCTACAAATACAAGGCTAACCCCTTACAATTGTTAATTGTTCAGAAAACTCAATTATAGCCCATTTTGGATAAAAATGCAAGGCTAACCCCTTACAGTTGTTAAATGTTTTGATAACTTAATTTTGGCTCATTTGGGATAAAAATGCAAGGCTAACCCCTTACAATTGTTAATTATTCAGAAAACTCAATTGTAGCTCATTTTGGATACAAATGCAAGGCTAACCCCTTACAATTGTTAAATGTTTGGATAACTTAATTTGGGCTCATTTGGGATAAAAATGCAAGGCTAACCCCTTACAATTGTTAATTGTTCAGAAAACTCAATTATAGCCCATTTTGGATAAAAATGCAAGGCTAACCCCTTACAATTGTTAATTAATCAGAAAACTCAATTATAGCTCATTTTGGATACAAATGCAAGGCTAACCCCTTACAATTGTTAATTGTTCAGAAAACTCAATTATAGCCCATTTTAGGTAAATATACAAGGCTAACCCCTTACAATTGTTAATTATTTAGAAAACTCAATTGTAGTTCATTGTTTAGATACAAATGCAAGCCTAACCCCTTACAATTGTAAATGTTTGGATAACTTAATTTTGGCTCATTTGGGATAAAAATGCAAGGCTAACCCCTTACAATTGTTAATTGTTCAGAGAACTCAATTATAGCCCATTTTGGGTAAAAATGCAAGGCTAACCCCTTACAATTGTTAAATATTCAGAAAAACTCAATTATAGCTCATTTTGGATACAAATGCAAGGCTAACCCCTTACAATTGTTAATTGTTCAGAAAACTCAATTGTAGTTCATTTTGGATATAAATGCAAGGGCTAACCCCTTACAATTGTTAAATGTTTGGATAACTTAATTTTGGCTCATTTGGGATACAAATGCAAGGCTAACCCCTTACAATTGTTAATTGTTCAGAAAACTCAATTATAGCCCATTTTGGATAAAAATGCAAGGCTAACCCCTTACAATTGTTAAATATTCAGAAAACTCAATTATAGCCCATTTTGGATAAAAATGCAAGGCTAACCCCTTACAATTGTTAATTATTCAGAAAACTCAATTGTAGCTCATTTTGGATACAAATGCAAGCAAGGCTAACCCCTTACAATTGTTAAATGTTTGGATAACTTAATTTGGGCTCATTTGGGATAAAAATGCAAGTCTAACCCCTTACAATTGTTAATTGTTCAGAAAACTCAATTATAGCCTATTTTGTGTAAAAATGCAAGGCTAACCCCTTACAATTGTTAAATGTTTGGATAACTTAATTTTGGCTCATTTGGGATAAAAATGCAAGGCTAACCCCTTACAATTGTTAATTGTTCAGAAAACTCAATTATAGCCCATTTTGGATAAAAATGCAAGGCTAACCTCTTACAATTGTTAATTATTCAGAAAACTCAATTGTAGCTCATTTTGGATACAAATGCAAGGCTAACCCCTTACAATTGTTAAATGTTTGGATAACTTAATTTGGGCTCATTTGGGATAAAAATGCAAGGCTAACCCCTTACAATTGTTAATTGTTCAGAAAACTCAATTATAGCCCATTTTGGATACAAATGCAAGGCTAACCCCTTACAATTGTTAATTATTCAGAAAACTCAATTATAGCTCATTTTGGATACAAATGCAAGGCTAACCCCTTACAATTGTTAATTGTTCAGAAAACTCAATTATAGCCCATTTTGGGTAAAAATGCAAGGCTAACCCCTTACAATTGTTAATTATTCAGAAACTCAATTGTAGTTCATTTTGGATACAAATGCAAGGCTAACCCCTTACAATTGTTAAATGTTTGAATAACTTAATTTTGGCTCATTTGAGATAAAAATGCAAGGCTAACCCCTTACAATTGTTAATTGTTCAGAAAACTCAATTATAGCCCATTTTGGATAAAAATGCAAGGCTATCCCTTTACAATTGTTAATTATTCAGAAAACTCAATTGTAGCTCATTTTGGATACAAATGCAAGGCTAACCCCTTACAATTGTTAATTATTCAGAAAACTCAATTGTAGCTCATTTTGGATACAAATGCAAGGCTAACCCCTTACAATTGTTAAATGTTTGGATAACTTAATTTGGGCTCATTTGGGATAAAATGCAAGGCTAACCCCTTACAATTGTTAATTGTTCAGAAAACTCAATTATAGCCCATTTTGGATAAAAATGCAAGGCTAACCCCTTACAATTGTTAATTATTCAGAAAACTGAATTATAGCTCATTTTGGCTACAAATGCAAGGCTAACCCCTTACAATGGTTTAATTATTCAGAAAACTAAATTATAGCTTATTTTGGCTACAAAAGCAAGGCTAACCCCTTACAATTGTTAATTGGTAGAAAACTCAATTATAGCCCATTTTGGATAAAAATGCAAGGCTAACCCCTTACAATTGTTAATTATTCCGAAAACTGAATTTTAGCTCATTTTGGCTACAATACAAGGCTAACCCCCTACAATTGTTAATTGTTCAGAAACTCAATTATAGCCCATTTTGGATAAAAATGCAAGGCTAACCCCTTACAGTTGTTAAATGTTTTGATAACTTAATTTTGGCTCATTTGGGATAAAAATGCAAGGCTAACCCCTTACAATTGTTAATTATTCAGAAACTCAATTGTAGCTCATTTTGGATACAAATGCAAGGCTAACCCCTTACAATTGTTAAATGTTTGGATAACTTAATTTGGGCTCATTTGGGATAAAAATGCAAGGCTAACCCCTTACAATTGTTAATTGTTCAGAAAACTGAATTATAGCTCATTTTGGATACAAATGCAAGGCTAACCCCTTACAATTGTTAATTGTTCAGAAAACTCAATTATAGCCTATTTTGTGTAAAATGCAAGGCTAACCCCTTACAATTGTTAAATGTTTGGATAACTTAATTTTGGCTCATTTGGGATAAAACTGCAAGGCTAACCCCTTACAATTGTTAATTGTTCAGAAAACTCAATTATAGCTCATTTGGGATACAAATGCAAGGCTAACCCCTTACAATTGTTAATTGTTCAGAAAACTCAATTATAGCCCATTTTGGGTAAAAATGCAAGGCTAACCCCTTACAATTGTTAATTATTCAGAAAACTCAATTATAGCTTATTTTGGCTACAAATGCAAGGCTAACCCCTTACAATTGTTAATTATTCAGAAAACTCAATTATAGCTCATTTTGGCTACAAATGCAAGGCTAACCCCTTACAATTGTTAATTATTCAGAAGACTGAATTATAGCTCATTTTGGCTACAAATGCAAGGCTAACCCCTTACAATGGTTAATTATTCAGAAAACTAAATTATAGCTTATTTTGGCTACAAAAGCAAGGCTAACCCCTTACAATTGTTAATTGGTAGAAAACTCAATTATAGCCCATTTGGGATAAAAATGCAAGGCTAACCCCTTACAATTGTTAATTATTCCGAAAACTGAATTTTAGCTCATTTTGGCTACAAATACAAGGCTAACCCCTTACAATTGTTAATTGTTCAGAAAACTCAATTATAGCCCATTTTGGATAAAAATGCAAGGCTAACCCTTACAGTTGTTAAATGTTTTGATAACTTAATTTTGGCTCATTTGGGATAAAAATGCAAGGCTAACCCCTTACAATTGTTAATTATTCAGAAAACTCAATTGTAGCTCATTTTGGATACAAATGCAAGGCTAACCCCTTACAATTGTTAAATGTTTGGATAACTTAATTTGGGCTCATTTGGGATAAAAATGCAAGGCTAACCCCTTACAATTGTTAATTGTTCAGAAAACTCAATTATAGCCCATTTTGGATAAAAATGCAAGGCTAACCCCTTACAATTGTTAATTAATCAGAAAACTCAATTATAGCTCATTTTGGATACAAATGCAAGGCTAACCCCTTACAATTGTTAATTGTTCAGAAAACTCAATTATAGCCCATTTTAGGTAAAAATGCAAGGCTAACCCCTTACAATTGTTAATTATTTAGAAAACTCAATTGTAGTTCATTTTAGATACAAATGCAAGCCTAACCCCTTACAATTGTTAAATGTTTGGATAACTTAATTTTGGCTCATTTGGGATAAAAATGCAAGGCTAACCCCTTACAATTGTTAATTGTTCAGAGAACTCAATTATAGCCCATTTTGGGTAAAAATGCAAGGCTAACCCCTTACAATTGTTAAATATTCAGAAAACTCAATTATAGCTCATTTTGGATACAAATGCAAGGCTAACCCCTTACAATTGTTAATTGTTCAGAAAACTCAATTGTAGTTTATTTTGGATATAAATGCAAGGCTAACCCCTTACAATTGTTAAATGTTTGGATAACTTAATTTTGGCTCATTTGGGATACAAATGCAAGGCTAACCCCTTACAATTGTTAATTGTTCAGAAAACTCAATTATAGCCCATTTTGGATAAAAATGCAAGGCTAACCCCTTACAATTGTTAAATATTCAGAAAACTCAATTATAGCCCATTTTGGATAAAAATGCAAGGCTAACCCCTTACAATTGTTAATTATTCAGAAAACTCAATTGTAGCTCATTTTGGATACAAATGCAAGCAAGGCTAACCCTTACAATTGTTAAATGTTTGGATAACTTAATTTGGGCTCATTTGGGATAAAAATGCAAGTCTAACCCCTTACAATTGTTAATTGTTCAGAAAACTCAATTATAGCCTATTTTGTGTAAAAATGCAAGGCTAACCCCTTACAATTGTTAAATGTTTGGATAACTTAATTTTGGCTCATTTGGGATAAAAATGCAAGGCTAACCCCTTACAATTGTTAATTGTTCAGAAACTCAATTATAGCCCATTTTGGATAAAAATGCAAGGCTAACCTCTTACAATTGTTAATTATTCAGAAAACTCAATTGTAGCTCATTTTGGATACAAATGCAAGGCTAACCCCTTACAATTGTTAAATGTTTGGATAACTTAATTTGGGCTCATTTGGGATAAAAATGCAAGGCTAACCCCTTACAATTGTTAATTGTTCAGAAAACTCAATTATAGCCCATTTTGGATACAAATGCAAAGGCTAACCCCTTACAATTGTTAATTATTCAGAAAACTCAATTATAGCTCATTTTGGATACAAATGCAAGGCTAACCCCTTACAATTGTTAATTGTTCAGAAAACTCAATTATAGCCCATTTTGGGTAAAAATGCAAGGGCTAACCCCTTACAATTGTTAATTATTCAGAAAACTCAATTGTAGTTCATTTTGGATACAAATGCAAGGCTAACCCCTTACAATTGTTAAATGTTTGAATAACTTAATTTTGGCTCATTTGAGATAAAAATGCAAGGCTAACCCCTTACAATTGTTAATTGTTCAGAAAACTCAATTATAGCCCATTTTGGATAAAAATGCAAGGCTATCCCTTTACAATTGTTAATTATTCAGAAAACTCAATTGTAGCTCATTTTGGATACAAATGCAAGGCTAACCCCTTACAATTGTTAATTATTCAGAAAACTCAATTGTAGCTCATTTTGGATACAAATGCAAGGCTAACCCCTTACAATTGTTAAATGTTTGGATAACTTAATTTGGGCTCATTTGGGATAAAAATGCAAGGCTAACCCCTTACAATTGTTAATTGTTCAGAAAACTCAATTATAGCCCATTTTGGATAAAAATGCAAGGCTAACCCCTTACAATTGTTAATTATTCAGAAAACTCAATTATAGCTCATTTTGGATACAAATGCAAGGCTAACCCCTTACAATTGTTAATTGTTCAGAAAACTCACTTATAGCCCATTTTGGGTAAAAATGCAAGGCTAACCCCTTACAATTGTTAATTATTCAGAAAACTCAATTGTAGTTCATTTTGGATACAAATGCAAGGCTAACCCCTTACAATTGTTAATTGTTCAGAAAACTCAATTATAGCCTATTTTGTGTAAAAATGCAAGGCTAACCCCTTACAATTGTTAAATGTTTTTGATAACTTAATTTTGGCTGATTTGGGATAAAAATGCAAGGCTAACCCCTTACAATTGTTAATTGTTCAGAAAACTCAATTATAGCCCATTTTGGATAAAAATGCAAGGCTAACCCCTTACAATTGTTAATTATTCAGAAAACTCAATTGTAGTTCATTTTAGATACAAATGCAAGCCTAACCCCTTACAATTGTTAAATGTTTGGATAACTTAATTTTGGCTCATTTGGGATAAAAATGCAAGGCTAACCCCTTACAATTGTTAATTGTTCAGAGAACTCAATTATAGCCCATTTTGGGTAAAAATGCAAGGCTAACCCCTTACAATTGTTAAATATTCAGAAAACTCAATTATAGCTCATTTTGGATACAAATGCAAGGCTAACCCCTTACAATTGTTAATTGTTCAGAAAACTGAATTATAGCTCATTTTGGATACAAATGCAAGGCTAACCCCTTACAATTGTTAATTGTTCAGAAAACTCAATTATAGCCTATTTTGTGTAAAAATGCAAGGCTAACCCCTTACAATTGTTAAATGTTTGGATAACTTAATTTTGGCTCATTTGGGATAAAACTGCAAGGCTAACCCCTTACAATTGTTAATTGTTCAGAAAACTCAATTATAGCTCATTTGGGATACAAATGCAAGGCTAACCCCTTACAATTGTTAATTGTTCAGAAAACTCAATTATAGCCCATTTTGGGTAAAAATGCAAGGCTAACCCCTTACAATTGTTAATTATTCAGAAAACTCAATTATAGCTTATTTTGGCTACAAATGCAAGGCTAACCCCTTACAATTGTTAATTATTCAGAAAACTCAATTATAGCTCATTTTGGCTACAAATGCAAGGCTAACCCCTTACAATTGTTAATTATTCAGAAGACTGAATTATAGCTCATTTTGGCTACAAATGCAAGGCTAACCCCTTACAATGGTTAATTATTCAGAAAACTAAATTATAGCTTATTTTGGCTACAAAAGCAAGGCTAACCCCTTACAATTGTTAATTGGTAGAAAACTCAATTATAGCCCATTTTGGATAAAAATGCAAGGCTAACCCCTTACAATTGTTAATTATTCCGAAAACTGAATTTTAGCTCATTTTGGCTACAAATACAAGGCTAACCCCTTACAATTGTTAATTGTTCAGAAAACTCAATTATAGCCCATTTTGGATAAAAATGCAAGGCTAACCCCTTACAGTTGTTAAATGTTTTGATAACTTAATTTTGGCTCATTTGGGATAAAAATGCAAGGCTAACCCCTTACAATTGTTAATTATTCAGAAAACTCAATTGTAGCTCATTTTGGATACAAATGCAAGGCTAACCCCTTACAATTGTTAAATGTTTGGATAACTTAATTTGGGCTCATTTGGGATAAAAATGCAAGGCTAACCCCTTACAATTGTTAATTGTTCAGAAAACTCAATTATAGCCCATTTTGGATAAAAATGCAAGGCTAACCCCTTACAATTGTTAATTAATCAGAAAACTCAATTATAGCTCATTTTGGATACAAATGCAAGGCTAACCCCTTACAATTGTTAATTGTTCAGAAAACTCAATTATAGCCCATTTTAGGTAAAAATGCAAGGCTAACCCCTTACAATTGTTAATTATTTAGAAAACTCAATTGTAGTTCATTTTAGATACAAATGCAAGCCTAACCCCTTACAATTGTTAAATGTTTGGATAACTTAATTTTGGCTCATTTGGGATAAAAATGCAAGGCTAACCCCTTACAATTGTTAATTGTTCAGAGAACTCAATTATAGCCCATTTTGGGTAAAAATGCAAGGCTAACCCCTTACAATTGTTAAATATTCAGAAAACTCAATTATAGCTCATTTTGGATACAAATGCAAGGCTAACCCCTTACAATTGTTAATTGTTCAGAAAACTCAATTGTAGTTTATTTTGGATATAAATGCAAGGCTAACCCCTTACAATTGTTAAATGTTTGGATAACTTAATTTTGGCTCATTTGGGATACAAATGCAAGGCTAACCCCTTACAATTGTTAATTGTTCAGAAAACTCAATTATAGCCCATTTTGGATAAAAATGCAAGGCTAACCCCTTACAATTGTTAAATATTCAGAAAACTCAATTATAGCCCCATTTTGGATAAAAATGCAAGGCTAACCCCTTACAATTGTTAATTATTCAGAAAACTCAATTGTAGCTCATTTTGGGATACAAATGCAAGCAAGGCTAACCCCTTACAATTGTTAAATGTTTGGATAACTTAATTTGGGCTCATTTGGGATAAAAATGCAAGTCTAACCCCTTACAATTGTTAATTGTTCAGAAAACTCAATTATAGCCTATTTTGTGTAAAAATGCAAGGCTAACCCCTTACAATTGTTAAATGTTTGGATAACTTAATTTTGGCTCATTTGGGATAAAAATGCAAGGCTAACCCCTTACAATTGTTAATTGTTCAGAAAACTCAATTATAGCCCATTTTGGATAAAAATGCAAGGCTAACCTCTTACAATTGTTAATTATTCAGAAAACTCAATTGTAGCTCATTTTGGATACAAATGCAAGGCTAACCCCTTACAATTGTTAAATGTTTGGATAACTTAATTTGGGCTCATTTGGGATAAAAATGCAAGGCTAACCCCTTACAATTGTTAATTGTTCAGAAAACTCAATTATAGCCCATTTTGGATACAAATGCAAGGCTAACCCCTTACAATTGTTAATTATTCAGAAAACTCAATTATAGCTCATTTTGGATACAAATGCAAGGCTAACCCCTTACAATTGTTAATTGTTCAGAAAACTCAATTATAGCCCATTTTGGGTAAAAATGCAAGGCTAACCCCTTACAATTGTTAATTATTCAGAAAACTCAATTGTAGTTCATTTTGGATACAAATGCAAGGCTAACCCCTTACAATTGTTAAATGTTTGAATAACTTAATTTTGGCTCATTTGAGATAAAAATGCAAGGCTAACCCCTTACAATTGTTAATTGTTCAGAAAACTCAATTATAGCCCATTTTGGATAAAAATGCAAGGCTATCCCTTTACAATTGTTAATTATTCAGAAAACTCAATTGTAGCTCATTTTGGATACAAATGCAAGGGCTAACCCCTTACAATTGTTAATTATTCAGAAAACTCAATTGTAGCTCATTTTGGATACAAATGCAAGGCTAACCCCTTACAATTGTTAAATGTTTGGATAACTTAATTTGGGGCTCATTTGGGATAAAAATGCAAGGCTAACCCCTTACAATTGTTAATTGTTCAGAAAACTCAATTATAGCCCATTTTGGATAAAAATGCAAGGCTAACCCCTTACAATTGTTAATTATTCAGAAAACTCAATTATAGCTCATTTTGGATACAAATGCAAGGCTAACCCCCTTACAATTGTTAATTGTTCAGAAAACTCACTTATAGCCCATTTTGGGTAAAAATGCAAGGCTAACCCCTTACAATTGTTAATTATTCAGAAAACTCAATTGTAGTTCATTTTGGATACAAATGCAAGGCTAACCCCTTACAATTGTTAATTGTTCAGAAAACTCAATTATAGCCTATTTTGTGTAAAAATGCAAGGCTAACCCCTTACAATTGTTAAATGTTTTTGATAACTTAATTTTGGCTGATTTGGGATAAAAATGCAAGGCTAACCCCTTACAATTGTTAATTGTTCAGAAAACTCAATTATAGCCCATTTTGGATAAAAATGCAAGGCTAACCCCTTACAATTGTTAATTATTCAGAAAACTCAATTGTAGTTCATTTTAGATACAAATGCAAGCCTAACCCCTTACAATTGTTAAATGTTTGGATAACTTAATTTTGGCTCATTTGGGATAAAAATGCAAGGCTAACCCCTTACAATTGTTAATTGTTCAGAGAACTCAATTATAGCCCATTTTGGGTAAAAATGCAAGGCTAACCCCTTACAATTGTTAAATATTCAGAAAACTCAATTATAGCTCATTTTGGATACAAATGCAAGGCTAACCCCTTACAATTGTTAATTGTTCAGAAAACTCAATTGTAGTTCATTTTGGATATAAATGCAAGGCTAACCCCTTACAATTGTTAAATGTTTGGATAACTAAATTTTGGCTCATTTGGGATACAAATGCAAGGCTAACCCCTTACAATTGTTAATTGTTCAGAAAACTCAATTATAGCCCATTTTGGATAAAAATGCAAGGCTAACCCCTTACAATTGTTAAATATTCAGAAAACTCAATTATAGCCCATTTTGGGTAAAAATGCAAGGCTAACCCCTTACAATTGTTAAATATTCAGAAAACTCAATTATAGCTCATTTTGGATACAAATGCAAGGCTAACCCCTTACAATTGTTAATTGTTCAGAAAACTCAATTGTAGTTCATTTTGGATATAAATGCAAGGCTAACCCCTTACAATTGTTAAATGTTTGGATAACTTAATTTTGGCTCATTTGGGATACAAATGCAAGGCTAACCCCTTACAATTGTTAATTGTTCAGAAAACTCAATTATAGCCCATTTTGGATAAAAATGCAAGGCTAACCCCTTACAATTGTTAAATATTCAGAAAACTCAATTATAGCCCATTTTGGATAAAAATGCAAGGCTAACCCCTTACAATTGTTAATTATTCAGAAAACTCAATTGTAGCTCATTTTGGATACAAATGCAAGCAAGGCTAACCCCTTACAATTGTTAAATGTTTGGATAACTTAATTTGGGCTCATTTGGGATAAAAATGCAAGGCTAACCCCTTACAATTGTTAATTGTTCAGAAAACTCAATTATAGCCTATTTTGTGTAAAAATGCAAGGCTAACCCCTTACAATTGTTAAATGTTTGGATAACTTAATTTTGGCTCATTTGGGATAAAAATGCAAGGCTAACCCCTTACAATTGTTAATTGTTCAGAAAACTCAATTATAGCCCATTTTGGATAAAAATGCAAGGCTAACCTCTTACAATTGTTAATTATTCAGAAAACTCAATTGTAGCTCATTTTGGATACAAATGCAAGGCTAACCCCTTACAATTGTTAAATGTTTGGATAACTTAATTTGGGCTCATTTGGGATAAAAATGCAAGGCTAACCCCTTACAATTGTTAATTGTTCAGAAAACTCAATTATAGCCCATTTTGGATACAAATGCAAGGCTAACCCCTTACAATTGTTAATTATTCAGAAAACTCAATTATAGCTCATTTTGGATACAAATGCAAGGCTAACCCCTTACAATTGTTAATTGTTCAGAAAACTCAATTGTAGTTCATTTTGGATATAAATGCAAGGCTAACCCCTTACAATTGTTAAATGTTTGGATAACTTAATTTTGGCTCATTTGGGATAAAAATGCAAGGCTAACCCCTTACAATTGTTAATTGTTCAGAAAACTCAATTATAGCCCATTTTGGATACAAATGCAAGGCTAACCCCTTACAATTGTTAAATATTCAGAAAACTCAATTATAGCTCATTTTGGATACAAATGCAAGGCTAACCCCTTACAATTGTTAATTGTTCAGAAAACTCAATTGTAGTTCATTTTGGATATAAATGCAAGGCTAACCCCTTACAATTGTTAAATGTTTGGATAACTTAATTTTGGCTCATTTGGGATACAAATGCAAGGCTAACCCCTTACAATTGTTAATTGTTCAGAAAACTCAATTATAGCCCATTTTGGATAAAAATGCAAGGCTAACCCCTTACAATTGTTAAATATTCAGAAAACTCAATTATAGCCCATTTTGGGTAAAAATGCAAGGCTAACCCCTTACAATTGTTAAATATTCAGAAAACTCAATTATAGCTCATTTTGGATACAAATGCAAGGCTAACCCCTTACAATTGTTAATTGTTCAGAAAACTCAATTGTAGTTCATTTTGGATATAAATGCAAGGCTAACCCCTTACAATTGTTAAATGTTTGGATAACTTAATTTTGGCTCATTTGGGATACAAATGCAAGGCTAACCCCTTACAATTGTTAATTGTTCAGAAAACTCAATTATAGCCCATTTTGGATAAAAATGCAAGGCTAACCCCTTACAATTGTTAAATATTCAGAAAACTCAATTATAGCCCATTTTGGATAAAAATGCAAGGCTAACCCCTTACAATTGTTAATTATTCAGAAAACTCAATTGTAGCTCATTTTGGATACAAATGCAAGCAAGGCTAACCCCTTACAATTGTTAAATGTTTGGATAACTTAATTTGGGCTCATTTGGGATAAAAATGCAAGGCTAACCCCTTACAATTGTTAATTGTTCAGAAAACTCAATTATAGCCTATTTTGTGTAAAAATGCAAGGCTAACCCCTTACAATTGTTAAATGTTTGGATAACTTAATTTTGGCTCATTTGGGATAAAAATGCAAGGCTAACCCCTTACAATTGTTAATTGTTCAGAAAACTCAATTATAGCCCATTTTGGATAAAAATGCAAGGCTAACCTCTTACAATTGTTAATTATTCAGAAAACTCAATTGTAGCTCATTTTGGATACAAATGCAAGGCTAACCCCTTACAATTGTTAAATGTTTGGATAACTTAATTTGGGCTCATTTGGGATAAAAATGCAAGGCTAACCCCTTACAATTGTTAATTGTTCAGAAAACTCAATTATAGCCCATTTTGGATACAAATGCAAGGCTAACCCCTTACAATTGTTAATTATTCAGAAAACTCAATTATAGCTCATTTTGGATACAAATGCAAGGCTAACCCCTTACAATTGTTAATTGTTCAGAAAACTCAATTATAGCCCATTTTGGGTAGAAATGCAAGGCTAACCCCTTACAATTGTTAATTATTCAGAAAACTCAATTGTAGTTCATTTTGGATACAAATGCAAGGCTAACCCCTTACAATTGTTAAATGTTTGAATAACTTAATTTTGGCTCATTTGAGATAAAAATGCAAGGCTAACCCCTTACAATTGTTAATTGTTCAGAAAACTCAATTATAGCCCATTTTGGATAAAAATGCAAGGCTATCCCCTTACAATTGTTAATTATTCAGAAAACTCAATTGTAGCTCATTTTGGATACAAATGCAAGGCTAACCCCTTACAATTGTTAATTATTCAGAAAACTCAATTGTAGCTCATTTTGGATACAAATGCAAGGCTAACCCCTTACAATTGTTAAATATTCAGAAAACTCAATTATAGCCCATTTTGGATAAAAATGCAAGGCTAACCCCTTACAATTGTTAATTATTCAGAAAACTCAATTGTAGCTCATTTTGGATACAAATGCAAGCAAGGCTAACCCCTTACAATTGTTAAATGTTTGGATAACTTAATTTGGGCTCATTTGGGATAAAAATGCAAGGCTAACCCCTTACAATTGTTAATTGTTCAGAAAACTCAATTATAGCCTATTTTGTGTAAAAATGCAAGGCTAACCCCTTACAATTGTTAAATGTTTGGATAACTTAATTTTGGCTCATTTGGGATAAAAATGCAAGGCTAACCCCTTACAATTGTTAATTGTTCAGAAAACTCAATTATAGCCCATTTTGGATAAAAATGCAAGGCTAACCTCTTACAATTGTTAATTATTCAGAAAACTCAATTGTAGCTCATTTTGGATACAAATGCAAGGCTAACCCCTTACAATTGTTAAATGTTTGGATAACTTAATTTGGGCTCATTTGGGATAAAAATGCAAGGCTAACCCCTTACAATTGTTAATTGTTCAGAAAACTCAATTATAGCCCATTTTGGATACAAATGCAAGGCTAACCCCTTACAATTGTTAATTATTCAGAAAACTCAATTATAGCTCATTTTGGATACAAATGCAAGGCTAACCCCTTACAATTGTTAATTGTTCAGAAAACTCAATTATAGCCCATTTTGGGTAGAAATGCAAGGCTAACCCCTTACAATTGTTAATTATTCAGAAAACTCAATTGTAGTTCATTTTGGATACAAATGCAAGGCTAACCCCTTACAATTGTTAAATGTTTGAATAACTTAATTTTGGCTCATTTGAGATAAAAATGCAAGGCTAACCCCTTACAATTGTTAATTGTTCAGAAAACTCAATTATAGCCCATTTTGGATAAAAATGCAAGGCTATCCCCTTACAATTGTTAATTATTCAGAAAACTCAATTGTAGCTCATTTTGGATACAAATGCAAGGCTAACCCCTTACAATTGTTAATTATTCAGAAAACTCAATTGTAGCTCATTTTGGATACAAATGCAAGGCTAACCCCTTACAATTGTTAATTATTCAGAAAACTCAATTGTAGTTCATTTTGGATACAAATGCAAGGCTAACCCCTTACAATTGTTAAATGTTTGGATAACTTAATTTTGGCTCATTTGGGATAAAAATGCAAGGCTAACCCCTTACAATTGTTAATTGTTCAGAAAACTCAATTATAGCCCATTTTGGATAAAAATGCAAGGCTATCCCCTTACAATTGTTAATTTTTCAGAAAACTCAATTGTAGCTCATTTTGGATACAAATGCAAGGCTAACCCCTTACAATTGTTAAATGTTTGGATAACTTAATTTGGGCTCATTTGGGATACAAATGCACGGCTAACCCCTTACAATTGTTAATTGTTCAGAAAACTCAATTATAGCCTATTTTGTGTAAAAATGCAAGGCTAACCCCTTACAATTGTTAAATGTTTTTGATAACTTAATTTTGGCTGATTTGGGATAAAAATGCAAGGCTAACCCCTTACAATTGTTAATTGTTCAAAAAACTCAATTATAGCCCATTTTGGATAAAAATGCAAGGCTAACCCCTTACAATTGTTAATTATTCAGAAAACTCAATTGTAGTTCATTTTAGATACAAATGCAAGCCTAACCCCTTACAATTGTTAAATGTTTGGATAACTTAATTTTGGCTCATTTGGGATAAAAATGCAAGGCTAACCCCTTACAATTGTTAATTGTTCAGAGAACTCAATTATAGCCCATTTTGGGTAAAAATGCAAGGCTAACCCCTTACAATTGTTAAATATTCAGAAAACTCAATTATAGCTCATTTTGGATACAAATGCAAGGCTAACCCCTTACAATTGTTAATTGTTCAGAAAACTCAATTGTAGTTCATTTTGGATATAAATGCAAGGCTAACCCCTTACAATTGTTAAATGTTTGGATAACTTAATTTTGGCTCATTTGGGATACAAATGCAAGGCTAACCCCTTACAATTGTTAATTGTTCAGAAAACTCAATTATAGCCCATTTTGGATAAAAATGCAAGGCTAACCCCTTACAATTGTTAAATATTCAGAAAACTCAATTATAGCCCATTTTGGATAAAAATGCAAGGCTAACCCCTTACAATTGTTAATTATTCAGAAAACTCAATTGTAGCTCATTTTGGATACAAATGCAAGCAAGGCTAACCCCTTACAATTGTTAAATGTTTGGATAACTTAATTTGGGCTCATTTGGGATAAAAATGCAAGGCTAACCCCTTACAATTGTTAATTGTTCAGAAAACTCAATTATAGCCTATTTTGTGTAAAAATGCAAGGCTAACCCCTTACAATTGTTAAATGTTTGGATAACTTAATTTTGGCTCATTTGGGATAAAAATGCAAGGCTAACCCCTTACAATTGTTAATTGTTCAGAAAACTCAATTATAGCCCATTTTGGATAAAAATGCAAGGCTAACCTCTTACAATTGTTAATTATTCAGAAAACTCAATTGTAGCTCATTTTGAATACAAATGCAAGGCTAACCCCTTACAATTGTTAAATGTTTGGATAACTTAATTTGGGCTCATTTGGGATAAAAATGCAAGGCTAACCCCTTACAATTGTTAATTGTTCAGAAAACTCAATTATAGCCCATTTTGGATACAAATGCAAGGCTAACCCCTTACAATTGTTAATTATTCAGAAAACTCAATTATAGCTCATTTTGGATACAAATGCAAGGCTAACCCCTTACAATTGTTAATTGTTCAGAAAACTCAATTATAGCCCATTTTGGGTAAAAATGCAAGGCTAACCCCTTACAATTGTTAATTATTCAGAAAACTCAATTGTAGTTCATTTTGGATACAAATGCAAGGCTAACCCCTTACAATTGTTAAATGTTTGAATAACTTAATTTTGGCTCATTTGAGATAAAAATGCAAGGCTAACCCCTTACAATTGTTAATTGTTCAGAAAACTCAATTATAGCCCATTTTGGATAAAAATGCAAGGCTATCCCCTTACAATTGTTAATTATTCAGAAAACTCAATTGTAGCTCATTTTGGATACAAATGCAAGGCTAACCCCTTACAATTGTTAATTATTCAGAAAACTCAATTGTAGCTCATTTTGGATACAAATGCAAGGCTAACCCCTTACAATTGTTAAATGTTTGGATAACTTAATTTGGGCTCATTTGGGATAAAAATGCAAGGCTAACCCCTTACAATTGTTAATTGTTCAGAAAACTCAATTATAGCCCATTTTGGATAAAAATGCAAGGCTAACCCCTTACAATTGTTAATTATTCAGAAAACTCAATTATAGCTCATTTTGGATACAAATGCAAGGCTAACCCCTTACAATTGTTAATTGTTCAGAAAACTCACTTATAGCCCATTTTGGGTAAAAATGCAAGGCTAACCCCTTACAATTGTTAATTATTCAGAAAACTCAATTGTAGTTCATTTTGGATACAAATGCAAGGCTAACCCCTTACAATTGTTAAATGTTTGGATAACTTAATTTTGGCTCATTTGGGATAAAAATGCAAGGCTAACCCCTTACAATTGTTAATTGTTCAGAAAACTCAATTATAGCCCATTTTGGATAAAAATGCAAGGCTATCCCCTTACAATTGTTAATTTTTCAGAAAACTCAATTGTAGCTCATTTTGGATACAAATGCAAGGCTAACCCCTTACAATTGTTAAATGTTTGGATAACTTAATTTGGGCTCATTTGGGATACAAATGCACGGCTAACCCCTTACAATTGTTAATTGTTCAGAAAACTCAATTATAGCCTATTTTGTGTAAAAATGCAAGGCTAACCCCTTACAATTGTTAAATGTTTGGATAACTTAATTTTGGCTGATTTGGGATAAAAATGCAAGGCTAACCCCTTACAATTGTTAATTGTTCAGAAAACTCAATTATAGCCCATTTTGGATAAAAATGCAAGGCTAACCCCTTACAATTGTTAATTATTCAGAAAACTCAATTGTAGCTCATTTTGGATACAAATGCAAGGCTAATCCCTTACAATTGTTAAATGTTTGGATAACTTAATTTGGGCTCATTTGGGATAAAAATGCAAGGCTAACCCCTTACAATTGTTAATTGTTCAGAAAACTCAATTATAGCCCATTTTGGATAAAAATGCAAGGCTAACCCCTTACAATTGTTAATTATTCAGAAAACTCAATTATAGCTCATTTTGGATACAAATGCAAGGCTAACCTCTTACAATAGTTAATTGTTCAGAAAACTCAATTATAGCCCATTTTGGGTAATAATGCAAGGCTAACCCCTTACAATTGTTAATTATTCAGAAAACTCAATTGTAGTTCATTTTGGATACAAATGCAAGGCTAACCCCTTACAATTGTTAAATGTTTGGATAATCACTTTTAAGCCAATTAAGGCTTCAAATAATTTATTAACCTCGAGACAGATTGGTATGCCGGGATCTAGACCAATGTCCATTTCCCATGCCACATGGAGGTCACTGGGGATTGGGGACGCTATTTTTTATGGCCCTGTGGTTAAAACAGACAAGGCCTGGTATACCGCCATAATCTTGACAACTGGTCAGCGATCACTTTGTCACAGCAGTTTAAGCCAGGAGGTCGTTTGTTTGCTATTCAGCAGAGTAGATATAGGTTCTTGTATTAACTTCGAAGTTTCGAAGTTCTACATACATTTTTCACAGGAAGAATAATCGTGTATCGCAGTTCGTCGACCGTAGCCAAATCTAAATTTTCGGGTTTAGAGTTTTTCACGTTCTTGTCGAGTTCAATTAACTGACCCGCATCCTACCTCCATGCCGAAAACAATGCCTAAATCCAAGAAGACAGCGGTTGCATCTACATCTGGACACGCTTCGGCGGGGAGAAAGCCACGCGGACGACCCCGTTCGTCTCGGTCTAATCACAACCTGGAGGCTGGTGTTGGATTAACACGACCGGTGCCAGCTGTGGAGACGACGCCGGCTGTTGTCGTGCCCACATACCCCAACCGACTGCCGGGGTTCGCTGCCCCTCGCCCTGACGCTGACGCTGCCGCCCCCGTACTTGGAAGCCTACGGAATGCTGCTGCATAACTTCGGAGTTTGGTGAGTCCACCGTTAATAATATCATTCAGATGCCGGTAAATTTACCACCCGCTCCCAACGTGATTTCCGTTACCTGTCCCAATACAGCCAATGATAACACTCATTTCTCTAGTCTTGTGCCTGTTCAAGACTACACAGCGCTGACTAGCGTTTGTGAAGATCTGGGGATGGGGGTTCCTAAACATATTCAGGACAAAATTTGGAATGGGGAGTTTGTTGAATTTGGTTCTCTAATGCGGCCGGGCCATAGCAATACTGGCACCCCAAATGATTGCGTGTTTATGGTCGGCTCGCCCGATTCACCCGCTTGGCAAATTCGCCCCCACGCTGCCCAAAATGTGCGTATAACGTCCATTGAGCAATGGACCTCGGCATTCTTGATTTTTGCGTCGATCTATTTGATGCGTCATGGAAATCGTGCTAGGCAACTTCTGAAGTATGCAGATACTATCCGCTCGGCCGCATTTCGTCGCGTAGGTTTTGGCTGGCGCGATTATGATATTCAATTTCGCCTGCGACAAGCGCGCCTGCCGGCACGCTCCTGGGCCAGCATCGACGCTGAATTGTGGCTCACGCTAGTGGGTGCCCCGACCCAGACTAATTTTCGTCCCTTTCCCAATACCACCTCACAGCAGCGCGTATCCGGATATTCCAGTGCCGGAGCGGGTCGTCCCGCACAAACCCAGCGAGCCGCTGCTAGCGGTATCTGTTTTGCCTTCAACCGCGGCCAATGTTTCCGGGCTGGGTGTCGATTTGCCCACAAGTGCTCCGCTTGTTTGTCCCTTGGCCACTCGGCCGACAATTGCCGAGGTAATTCCCGCACCGCACGGGGTGCAGCCAACCCAACCACTATTGCCAACCCCAGTAAACCTAACTAGTATGCGCCCGTTTCTCAACACATACCCCGACCGACATAATGCGCATAGATTGGTAGATGGTTTTACTTTTGGTTTTCGATTGGGATATTCCGGACCGCGTGTTAGTTCTTCTGCCCGGAATTTTGTATCCGTCCGTGAAAATCAGGCATTGTTACATGACAAAATTGCCCGCGAGGTGCAGTTGGACCGTGTTGCCGGTCCTTATTTAACCCCTCCTTTGCCCAATTTACGCTGTTCCCCAATCGGTCTGGTACCTAAACAAACCCCAGGTCAATTTCGTTTGATTCACAATCTGTCATCTCCTATAGGTGACTCCGTCAACGATTACATTGACCCGTCTATTGTGACTGTTAGTTACACAAGTTTCGATGATGCTGTTACTTTGGTTTCTAGTTTAGGTCCCGGTGCCCTTATGGCCAAATCAGATATAAAATCGGCATTTCGCTTACTACCTGTTCACCCGGATGACTTTGATTTGTTAGGGTTTTACTTTAATGGGTCATATTACTATGATAAGTGCATGCCCATGGGCTGTTCAATATCATGTGTAACCTTTGAGAGATTTAGCACCTTTCTTGAATATTGTTCCCGCAAAGTAGCAGCCACTGATAATATCCTTCACTACCTTGACGATTTCTTTTTCGTCGGGAGTACAAATTCCGATGAATGCGCACGCGCCCTTAACTCCTTTACAGTAGTTTGTACGAAGTTTGGGGTTCCCTTAGCGGTGGACAAAACCGAGGGGCCGACCACTCATATCACTTTCCTAGGCTTAGCAATCGACACTATCGCGCAGGAGATTCAAGTCCCATCGGAAAAAATTGTTTCGATCATGGCAAAACTAGATAGTGCATTGAGTAGACAGAAACTTACTCTGCGGGAGCTTCAGTCATTGTTGGGGAGTTTGAATTTTATCTGTAAGGCCGTTCGCCCAGGCCGCGCGTTTTTGCGTCGTTTGTTTGACTTAACTAGTGGCGTTCAAAGACCACATCACCGTGTCCGTATTTCATCGGGGGCACGAGCTGACATGTTGGCCTGGAAGCAGTTTTTGACACATTTTAACGGTTCAGTCATATTCCCCGACCAAGTTTGGCACTCGAGCGATAATCTGCATTTGTACACGGACGCTTCATCAGAGATAGGTTTCGGTGCATTCTTTGGTGGTAATTGGACACACGGACGATGGCCCTTGTCAGTGCGTTCCATGAAGTTATCCATTGCTTTCCTCGAGCTTTTCCCCATTGTAATAGCGCTGCGTGTATGGGGACCGGCATTAAGGAATAAGCGGGTGGTATTCTGGTCTGATAACGCGGCAGTCGTGGCCATAATCAATCGTCAAACTTCCCGCTGTCCCAAGATAATGAAATTGGTCCGCATGCTTGTTGTGTGTTGTTTAGATTTGAATATTCATTTCAAAGCACGGCACGTTCCCGGCATTGATAACGGTATTGCCGATGCTCTTTCCCGCTTTCAGATGACTAGGTTCCGGCAGCTAGCGCCCGGTGCATACCCCATTATCACTCCCTTGCCTGCCGACCTTTGGTGCAATTTCATATAAACATGCCGGTGTTTATAAAGAGATTATGTCGGCCCCCGTACGCATTCGGTTACCGGCGCGCTTAGCAATTATTCTCCCTACCTACCCACTTCTTGCCCACTTTTTATGAATATAGTTGTACACTTCATTGTTCTTTCTAGTGGGTAATTTGATTATTTCCTATATATATTATGTGCGCCTACTATTTAGTCGTTTTTGTGTGTTTTTCTTCCTTTCACGAGCCATGGTGCTACGGGCGCACAAGCCTTTCATGTGGATTATGGGTGACGTTGTCGTCATTGGACCTGCCGAATTGACGTTATTACCACGCATTGAGAAGCTCTGCACGCATTAGCAACGTCCAGTGGCTACACCTGGGAGATACAGCCATCGAACCCGGACTATAACATTTAATGTCGGCTCTAATGACCCGGGAGTTATTGCCGCACTCACGCAGAACTGATGAATGCTACCTGAATCACTATTAATAATTTGTGCCACTTCTCTCATGCTTTTATTATTTGACAACATTTGGGCCTAATTGGCGGCGGTCATGAATGACCGTTTGGCGGAATTGCATTCGGAACGCCGTCTTAGGCCCCAATAACCTAACTTTACACCAACTTAAGCCATGCCAAGTATACGAATTTTAAGACCAAATGTAATGATAAATGTTTGCGGCTTCATGTTTAACCTTAATGGTAATTTACAGCTGTGTTGAGGCGGCTGTGTTAACGGTACGTTTTTAGTTTTGCTATAGCGTTATCACTGTTATCGGGTTCCATGTTATTTGGGTAAATAACTAGAACATGATGGTGATGCGTTTTAATTTTGCGATCGGTATACTGGTAGTCTGGACATTATTATTGGGTTTACCGTAAAGTGCGGAGACATGATAATGTTGGCATCGCCATTATCGGGTTTGTGTTATTTTTGAAAATAACTAGAACATGATGGGATGCGTTTTAATTTCGCGATCGGTGCACTGGTAGTCTGGACATTATTATTGGGTTTACCGTAAAGTGCGGAGACATGATAATGTTGGCATCGCCATTATCGGGTTTGCGTTATTTCGGTAAATAACAAGAACATGATGGTGATGCGTTTTAATTATTGTTGGCATCCTGTTATTGGTTTTATGGTATTTTGGTAAATAACTGAAACATGAGAGTGATACTCGCGCCGGGATCGGAAGCAAACTTATATACTAGGTAATATGCTATTGTAAAATACTGTTAGTTGGAAATAATAATAAGTTGTGAGATCAACCTGGCATTAAACTGCTTCGGCCTAACGATACAACGAGAAATTGAACTCCTTAGGCTATTTTGTCATGTGTCCTGTCGAATGGGGTAATAACTTAATTTGGGCTCATTTGGGATAAAAATGCAAGGCTAACCCCTTACAATTGTTAATTGTTCAGAAAACTCAATTATAGCCCATTTTGGATAAAAATGCAAGGCTAACCCCTTACAATTGTTAATTATTCAGAAAACTCAATTGTAGTTCATTTTGGATACAAATGCAAGGCTAACCCCTTACAATTGTTAAATGTTTGGATAACTTAATTTTGGCTCATTTGGGATAAAAATGCAAGGCTAACCCCTTACAATTGTTAATTGTTCAGAAAACTCAATTATAGCCCATTTTGGATAAAAATGCAAGGCTATCCCCTTACAATTGTTAATTATTCAGAAAACTCAATTGTAGCTCATTTTGGATACAAATGCAAGGCTAACCCCTTACAATTGTTAATTGTTCAGAAAACTCAATTATAGCCCATTTTGGGTAAAAATGCAAGGCTAACTCCTTACAATTGTTAATTATTCAGAAAACTCAATTGTAGTTCATTTTGGATACAAATGCAAGGCTAACCCCTTACAATTGTTAAATGTTTGGATAACTTAATTTTGGCTGATTTGGGATAAAAATGCAAGGCTAACCCCTTACAATTGTTAATTGTTCAGAAAACTCAATTATAGCCCATTTTTGATAAAAATGCAAGGCTAACCCCTTACAATTCTTAATTTCTCACAAATCCTAATTTTTGATCATTTTGGATACAAATACAAGGCTAACCCCTTACAATTGTTAATTGTTCAGAAAACTCAATTATAGCCCATTTTGGATAAAAATGCAAGGCTATCCCCTTACAATTGTTAATTATTCAGAAAACTCAATTGTAGCTCATTTTGGATACAAATGCAAGGCTAACCCCTTACAATTGTTAAATGTTTGGATAACTTAATTTGGGCTCATTTGGGATACAAATGCACGGCTAACCCCTTACAATTGTTAATTGTTCAGAAAACTCAATTATAGCCTATTTTGTGTAAAAATGCAAGGCTAACCCCTTACAATTGTTAAATGTTTGGATAACTTAATTTTGGCTGATTTGGGATAAAAATGCAAGGCTAACCCCTTACAATTGTTAATTGTTCAGAAAACTCAATTATAGCCCATTTTGGATAAAAATGCAAGGCTAACCCCTTACAATTGTTAATTATTCAGAAAACTCAATTGTTGCTCATTTTGGATACAAATGCAAGGCTAATCCCTTACAATTGTTAAATGTTTGGATAACTTAATTTGGGCTCATTTGGGATAAAAATGCAAGGCTAACCCCTTACAATTGTTAATTGTTCAGAAAACTCAATTATAGCCCATTTTGGATAAAAATGCAAGGCTAACCCCTTACAATTGTTAATTATTCAGAAAACTCAATTATAGCTCATTTTGGATACAAATGCAAGGCTAACCTCTTACAATAGTTAATTGTTCAGAAAACTCAATTATAGCCCATTTTGGGTAAAAATGCAAGGCTAACCCCTTACAATTGTTAATTATTCAGAAAACTCAATTGTAGTTCATTTTGGATACAAATGCAAGGCTAACCCCTTACAATTGTTAAATGTTTGGATAACTTAATTTGGGCTCATTTGGGATAAAAATGCAAGGCTAACCCCTTACAATTGTTAATTGTTCAGAAAACTCAATTATAGCCCATTTTGGATAAAAATGCAAGGCTAACCCCTTACAATTGTTAATTATTCAGAAAACTCAATTGTAGTTCATTTTGGATACAAATGCAAGGCTAACCCCTTACAATTGTTAAATGTTTGGATAACTTAATTTTGGCTCATTTGGGATAAAAATGCAAGGCTAACCCCTTACAATTGTTAATTGTTCAGAAAACTCAATTATAGCCCATTTTGGATAAAAATGCAAGGCTATCCCCTTACAATTGTTAATTATTCAGAAAACTCAATTGTAGCTCATTTTGGATACAAATGCAAGGCTAACCCCTTACAATTGTTAATTGTTCAGAAAACTCAATTATAGCCCATTTTGGGTAAAAATGCAAGGCTAACTCCTTACAATTGTTAATTATTCAGAAAACTCAATTGTAGCTTATTTTGGCTACAAATGCAAGGCTAACCCCTTACAATTGTTAATTGTTCAGAAAACTCAATTATAGCCCATTTTGGATAAAAATGCAAGGCTAACCCCTTACAATTCTTAATTTCTCACAAATCCTAATTTTTGATCATTTTGGATACAAATACAAGGCTAACCCCTTACAATTGTGAATTATTCAGAAAACTCAATTATAGTCCATTTTGGGTAAAGATGCAAGGCTAACCCCTTACAATTGTTAATTATTCAGAAAACTCAATTTTAGCCCATTTGGGATACAAATGCAAGGCTAACCCCTTTCAATTGATAATTGTATAGAAAACTTAATTTAGGCCAATTTGTAAACAAAATGCAAGGCTAACCCCTTACAATTGTTAAATGTTTGGATAACTTAATTTGGGCTCATTTGGGATACAAATGCACGGCTAACCCCTTACAATTGTTAATTGTTCAGAAAACTCAATTATAGCCTATTTTGTGTAAAAATGCAAGGCTAACCCCTTACAATTGTTAAATGTTTGGATAACTTAATTTTGGCTGATTTGGGATAAAAATGCAAGGCTAACCCCTTACAATTGTTAATTGTTCAGAAAACTCAATTATAGCCCATTTTGGATAAAAATGCAAGGCTAACCCCTTACAATTGTTAATTATTCAGAAAACTCAATTGTTGCTCATTTTGGATACAAATGCAAGGCTAATCCCTTACAATTGTTAAATGTTTGGATAACTTAATTTGGGCTCATTTGGGATAAAAATGCAAGGCTAACCCCTTACAATTGTTAATTGTTCAGAAAACTCAATTATAGCCCATTTTGGATAAAAATGCAAGGCTAACCCCTTACAATTGTTAATTATTCAGAAAACTCAATTATAGCTCATTTTGGATACAAATGCAAGGCTAACCTCTTACAATAGTTAATTGTTCAGAAAACTCAATTATAGCCCATTTTGGGTAAAAATGCAAGGCTAACCCCTTACAATTGTTAATTATTCAGAAAACTCAATTGTAGTTCATTTTGGATACAAATGCAAGGCTAACCCCTTACAATTGTTAAATGTTTGGATAACTTAATTTGGGCTCATTTGGGATAAAAATGCAAGGCTAACCCCTTACAATTGTTAATTGTTCAGAAAACTCAATTATAGCCCATTTTGGATAAAAATGCAAGGCTAACCCCTTACAATTGTTAATTATTCAGAAAACTCAATTGTAGTTCATTTTGGATACAAATGCAAGGCTAACCCCTTACAATTGTTAAATGTTTGGATAACTTAATTTTGGCTCATTTGGGATAAAAATGCAAGGCTAACCCCTTACAATTGTTAATTGTTCAGAAAACTCAATTATAGCCCATTTTGGATAAAAATGCAAGGCTATCCCCTTACAATTGTTAATTATTCAGAAAACTCAATTGTAGCTCATTTTGGATACAAATGCAAGGCTAACCCCTTACAATTGTTAATTGTTCAGAAAACTCAATTATAGCCCATTTTGGGTAAAAATGCAAGGCTAACTCCTTACAATTGTTAATTATTCAGAAAACTCAATTGTAGCTTATTTTGGCTACAAATGCAAGGCTAACCCCTTACAATTGTTAATTGTTCAGAAAACTCAATTATAGCCCATTTTGGATAAAAATGCAAGGCTAACCCCTTACAATTCTTAATTTCTCACAAATCCTAATTTTTGATCATTTTGGATACAAATACAAGGCTAACCCCTTACAATTGTGAATTATTCAGAAAACTCAATTATAGTCCATTTTGGGTAAAGATGCAAGGCTAACCCCTTACAATTGTTAATTATTCAGAAAACTCAATTTTAGCCCATTTGGGATACAAATGCAAGGCTAACCCCTTTCAATTGATAATTGTATAGAAAACTTAATTTAGGCCAATTTGTAAACAAAATGCAAGGCTAACCCCTTACGATGTTAAAGTTTTTTTATATGTTTTAGAAATTAAAAATTGTAACGGGTTAGCCCATCATTTTAATTAAATTAGGCCAACATTCGTAAGCGTTAGTGTTACCGTTGCACCAGAGCATATTTCATCTGAGCTGTTTCATCGCAAATGTTGTAGGTGTATTTCTTTTATAAACCAATATCGGAATCGATACATAAAATTAAAAGAATGACAACATGGACAATAAATCAATATCATCAATTTTCAATAAATACTTTAATATCTGGAATCACTTCACAGTAGTTTAATTTCGTTATAATTTGTCTTATTTTTCCATTTTCGAGTTGGTAGTCTAATATTCACACACTTACAGTATACAGAACAATCCATAGCAAACTACAAGTTATGTAGACAAATTTAAACTATAACACTTTGTTAAATATATTTTTTTAGTTAATCCATATTTTTCCTCTATAAAAAAAGTTTAAACGATGCAGAATTATGTATATCCTGTGGAACTATCCATTTTCCAATAAATCAAGTTCGTTTTAGATTTTCTTTATAAAGAAACATCTCGAATTAGTTGTTTAATCGTACATTTTACCATCATTTAACTGTTACATGTACAAATACTTTTTTTAGTTGCTGTCGAGACCACGATACTCTGGAAATTATCTGTTTTACATTACAATTTAAACTATCCACTACTATAAATATATTTGCAGACTATTGACTGAAAACAAGCAAACAAACTAATAACAGGCAAAAAAAAGAAAATTAAAATATAAAATATAATCTGAAGATTCAAAATTAAAAGCTTGATAAAAAAATAACTAAAACAGAATAACGCAGAAGTTAGGAATAATGGATGGCCTTACTAGGCAAATTGGTGTGAAGAGAAACGCAAGTTAAATTGCAGGAAATGTCCTACTACAGACCGATGGCCCCGCCATCTCCGACACGCAGCCATGCATGGTGGACAATTGTGCATACATGTCGGTTCAAAGCCAGCAGGCAGCGCAGTTACAATCGAGTCCCTGCAATCAAGTATTTTTCACAAAGCCTTACATAAATCCTTTTAGTCACAAGTAAACTGGATGAACTTGACTTGCGTGACGGACTTGGAAGAGACCTGGGAGGAACCTTGGAGGGACCTGGGAGGGACCTGGGAGAGACCTGGGAGGAACTTGGAAGAGACCTGGGAGAGACCTGGGAGGGACCTGGGAGGGACCTGGGAGGAACCTAGGAGGGACCTGGGAGTGACCTGGGAGTGACCTGGGAGTGACCTGGGAGTGACCTGGGAGTGACCTGGGAGGGACCTGGGAGGGACCTGGGAGAGACATGGGAGGGACCCGGGAGAGACCTGGGAGAGACCCGGGAGAGCCCTGGGAGAGACCCGGGAGAGACCCGGGAGAACCCTGGGAGGTACCTGGGGGAGACCTGGGAGGGACCTGGAAGGGACCTGGGAGAGACCTGAGAGAGACCTGGGTGAGACCTGGGGGAGACCTGGGAGGAGCCTGGGAGGAACCTGGGAGAGACCTGAGAGAGACCTGGGTGAGACCTGGGGGAGACCTGGGAGGAGCCTGGGAGGAACCTGGGAGAGACCTGGGAGAGACCTGGGAGGGACCTAGGAGAGACCTGGGAGAAACGTGGGAGAGACCTGGGAGGGACCTGGGAAAGACCTGGGAAAGACCTGGGATGGACGTTGGAGGGACCTGGGAGGGGAAATGGGACCTGGGAGAGACTTTGAAGGGACCCGGGAGAAACTTGAATGGGGCCTAAGAGGGACCTGGGAGTGACGTGGGAAAGACCTAGGAGGAACCTGGGTGGGACCTGGAAGGGACCTGAGACGGACATGCACTTGTGATGGTCTTGCACTTCTGATGGACTTGCAGAGACTCAAATTGAGGTTAGCATATGCTGAGCAATAGCATGAACAAGTCTACAAACAGACCAACTAATTTTCAAATCCTCATCTTTTTGCCTTTTGCTTTTCGTCGAACGAAACCAAAAACAGCCTTTCTAAGTGTTTTATTTTTTCGTGCAGCCCTTGAAACAATATATATGTCGCACTTTACATTAATACTTGTTAGAAAAACAGGCATGGAACTATTATTGCTTACTTTATCGATATAACTGATATCACAATCAGTATTACGCCACTGACAATACTATACATGTACATTGTACCCTCAAAGTAACTACAATGTATATCTTCTTTCTTTTTAATCACAGCTTTCTACAGATAAGGTTAACCAATAAGGGTAAAAACAATTACTGAAGAAAAGAAATATACCAATTCGAATTGCACTTTTAAAGATAATTAGCTGTAAAATAATTCTTGCCGATATTAAACTAAAAGTATTCATTTTCATTCATAAATACCTCAGACAGATTAGCCATTCCTATTGGTCGAGAGCCCGACATGTGGGTGTGTTTAAACAGCTCCTTATGACAAAACTAGACACACTTTGCTTCAAAAGTTTTTAGCACCAGATTTTTCAAGAAGTGAACCGACTTTCAATGGAGCTACTACGGTACGTAAGCAGAAAATGTTATTGCTAAGCCGACAATATTATTGCTAAGCATAAGGATGTATCTAAATTACTTGGTTTATGCTTAAAATTGTACACAAGTCTATGGTTGTGTGGCTGCAACCGTAGCCGTGTAATACGGACACAGGGATATTTTTGGGGGCCAACAAAATATAAAAAATTACAAAATCAGAGCAGGATGCCATATATCGGCAGTATAAAACAGCTGAAAAACGAGAAAAAAGTAGGAAAAGTAGTGAGTAAGGTAAACAAGGTAAAAAAACTAAAACAAGGAAAAGTAGGAAAAGCAGTGAGCAAGGAGCCAAAAAAAGGAAAAGTAGGAAAGGTAGTCAGCAAGGTTAAAAAACAAAACAAGGAAAAGTAGGAAAAGTAGTCAGCAAGGAGCCCCCAAAAAGAAGGAAAAATAGGAAGAGTAGTGAGCAAATTAAACAACAAAACAAGGAAAAAGTAGAAAATTTAGCCGACGTACGAAAACAGAGTCGAGAAATGAGTGTGAAAACATACAAAAGAAAATTCTGTCCCGAGTCAATTTGGCTCATCAGACCGGTATTTATCTACAGTGTCTGAATCATGAGAATATTTCTATTCGCCCTGACTGAGAATATACTTCAAAAACCCCTAGATGGGATGCTAGTCCATCGCAGGTTACTCCCCGGCTAATGCCAGTACCCATGTATACTTCTGGATGAGGAGAGGCAAGTTGGGGTGAGGTGGCTTGCCCAAGGACACAACTATAAGGCCAGCAGCTGGATTCGAACCCCTCACCCTCTGATCACGAGTCACGAACCTTAAAACATGTATACTCCTGGGTGAAGAGAGGCAAGTTGGGGTGAGGTGGCTTGCTCAAGGACACCACTATAAGGCCAGCAGCTGGATTCGAACCCCTCACCCTCTGATCACGAGTCACGAACCCTAAAACATGTATACTCCTGGGTGAAGAGAGGCAAGTTGGGGTGAGGTGGCTTGCCTAAGGACACAACTATAAGGCCAGCAGCTGGATTCGAACCTCTTACCCTCTGATCACGAGTCACGAACCCTAAAACATGTATACTGTTGGGTGAAGAGAGGCAAGTTGGGGTGAGGTGGCTTCCCTAAGGACACAAGTATAAGGCCGGTAGCTGGATTCGAACCTCTCACCCTCTGATCACAAGTCGCGAACCCTAAAACATGTATACTCCTGGGTGAAGAGAAGCAAGTTGGGGTGAGGTGGCTTGCCTAAGGACACAACTATAAGACCAGCAGCTGGATTCGAACCTCTCACCCTCTGATCACAAGTCACGAATCCTAACCGCTAGCGTACGTAAAATTAGTATACAAGCCGCCGCGGCGGCGCTGGGTTAGGGTAAACTGCGTAGCGTCATCCATACTTAAAGCTAATGTTGTCCCCACTTTATTTCTGCACATTGAGCATCCTGGACAGTTCGACGACCGATGTCCGCAGCGTGTCCCGGTCCCGGTCTCCCGTCAGCAACTCCTCCTGCAGGTGCTCCAGGGTCCCCAGCAGCGAGGAGCGCTCGTTCTCCAGGACGTCCAGAGCTTTCTTCATCCTGACCACCTGGGCGATGAGCTGGGCGTTCTCTTCCTCCAGCTGGGCCGGCGAGGCCGTCGGGGTCTTGTCATCCGTCCAGAGAGGAAGGGACGGGTCTTCGGGTACATCACTCGCACCTCAAGTAAACAAAAACAATTGCCATTTTACATTTAATTGATTTACTGATTTTATTTATGGAGTTATTGATTACAAGTACAAGTATTCTGCGAGGACAGAGACCAGAGGCTGATTTCACGAATCTTGTCTTTTGACTCATCTTAGGGTTTCACACCACAAAAATTTCCATAGACCCAAGCGATAAAAAGAAAAGGAAATAAACGAAAAATCCTTGCAACTCTCCAAGGTGTTTGAGACACCAATGAAATTAAAACACATTTCATCATCTCTCTGGATTTTGTTCAAATTTCTGGGGGATAACCGAGGACTTTTGGGGAAACTTTCATCCAAAGATGATCACCCCTAAATATAGTCCTGTGGCCCATCGCCATCTTGAAAATTGACAATTCTGCTCCATTGCAAAATATAGAACTTTTAAGGCCGAATTTCATCCGAGTTCAACACTAACGCAAGCTGGCAGTCTTGTGCGAGGCTTCCACCCTCATTTTTTTAAACAAACTCTTAAGTTCAGGGCTCTTAAAATGCTCTAAAAACAGAGGAATTGAGGGCGCGCAAATCATGAATTGGCTCGATAGGAAATTTTCGACCGATTTAGAGGTCTGTTTCCTTTAGGATTGGAACAAGTCCCCACTATACGATTGATCCTAAAATGACCTCAAATGACCTCTGACCTCAGTATGTGACCTTTAATATCACCATCATATGGGAGTTTCCATTTTGCATCTATAACCCAAGTTTGCTTGAAATTAAACCTCAAGTTTGCATATAAGACAAATTTTTCGAAACTTTAACAAAAAATGACACGGACTACGTTCTGTACATGTACAGATGGACTACAGACAGAAATAGTTATTGCATAGTTTCTTTCTGAACTTCGTTCAGCACATTTGATACCTGTGATTGTTCTCACAAATAAAACCGACCTTTTAAAAATAAACCAAAACCCCAAATATCTGTACCTTCTATGTGGAACACACCATCCGCCGTGCGACGCACGTTGATAGTTGACAATGCTAAACACATGGCCTGGGGGCCGGGATGGGTTGGGTAGATGGGCGGAGTATCATCCTAAAACAAAACAAACAGATGAGTGTGACATCAATAGAGTGTGTAAGTTGACCTCAAAAACCTGCCAGATTTTACGATAGAACACCACACCCAGAACCATGACGATCTCTGCAACGTGTCAAACTTCCTATTTTATTGTTTTCATTTCTTTTGCATTATGACTGGGTATTGTGAAAAAATATTACAATTTTATAAATTTAGTTTATTCTTATAGTTTTATCCTCCAATCAAATGACAAAGGTCTATTTGGGTGTTATAGAAAACAAATATTGAATGTTTTGCATTCGTGTAAAGGTGAGAAGATTTTCATTCGTTGAAAGATGAATTGATCCATTCAACTCGACTTCCCTTTGTTGAATGGAACATTTCTTCTTTCAACTCACGAAAATGATCCCACCATTGCACTCATAAACATCCATTATTTATGTACTATGTCAATGCAGGTCACATTTAGGCAGGGATGTAGTCAAGTCCATCACAAGTCCCTGTAAGTCCATCACAAGTCCTTTAGTTCCAATTCAAATCACAAGCTATTCAAAGGAGCTTTGACAAAAGCATTCATTTGTCATTGTTCAACCAGTTACTTATGACTAACTTTATGAAAGGAGTTTTGACTGGACTTGTGCAACGACTTTTGACTGGACTTGTGCAAGGACTTGTGCAAGGACTTGTGCAAGGACTTGTGCAAGGACTTGTGCAAGGACTTGTGCAGGGACTTGTGCAGGGACTTGTGCAGGAACTTGTGCAGGAACTTGTGCAGGAACTTGTGCAGGAACTTGTGCAGGGACTTGTGCAGGGACTTGTGCAAGGACTTGTACAAGGACTTGTGCAAGGACTTGTGCAAGGACTTGTGCAAGGACTTGTGCAAGGACTTGTGCAAGGACTTGTGCAAGGACTTGTGCAAGGACTAGTGCAAGGACTAGTGCAAGGACTTGTGCAAGGACTTGTGCAAGGACTTGTGCAAGGACTTGTGCAAGGACTTGTGCAAGGACTTGTGCAAGGACTTGTGCAAGGACTAGTGCAAGGACTAGTACAAGGACTAGTGCAAGGACTAGTGCAAGGACTAGTGCAAGGACTTGTGCAAGGACTTGTGCAAGGACTAGTGCAAGGACTTGTGCAAGGACTTGTGCAAGGACTTGTGCAAGGACTTGTGCAAGGACTTGTGCAAGGACTTGTGCAAGGACTAGTGCAAGGACTAGTGCAAGGACTTGTGCAAGGACTTGTGCAAGGACTTGTGCAAGGACTAGTGCAAGGACTAGTGCAAGGACTAGTGCAAGGACTAGTGCAAGGACTAGTGCAAGGACTAGTGCAAGGACTAGTGCAAGGACTTGTGCAAGGACTAGTGCAAGGACTAGTGCAAGGACTTGTGCAAGGACTTGTGCAAGGACTAGTGCAAGGACTTGTGCAAGGACTTGTGCAAGGACTTGTGCAAGGACTTGTGCAAGGACTTGTGCAAGGACTTGTGCAAGGACTAGTGCAAGGACTAGTGCAAGGACTAGTGCAAGGACTAGTGCAAGGACTAGTGCAAGGACTAGTGCAAGGACTTGTGCAAGGACTTGTGCAAGGACTTGTGCAAGGACTTGTGCAAGGACTAGTGCAAGGACTAGTGCAAGGACTAGTGCAAGGACTAGTGCAAGGACTAGTGCAAGGACTTGTGCAAGGACTTGTGCAAGGACTTGTGCAAGGACTTGTGCAAGGACTCGAATACAACTCTGCATTTAGGTGACACAAAAACTAGGACCAAGTAGGAAAAGTAGAATTGATTGAAAGTATGTCTCCTTCCAGTGACTGGTTCTCTTGGATAAGGGAGGGTAGGAGGACGAGCGAAGCTAAAGTCACAGACAAAGCCGACGAGAAACCCCCGTTTTTTAAAAAGATTATCAAATTGCGGATGTTACCACGAGCTCGATTGTCGAGTTGATGACTCTGATGGACATAGGCATGGCGTCGGCTATCACTTCGTCCGTTACAAAACTACCGAGATGGGTCATGGTGGACATGCGAAAGGTGGTCGCCAAACGGTGCACCTGACCACAAAAAACGAATAAATAAATGAAAACAAAATAAAAATACAAATTGATTCACCCAAGCACATACAAGTTGAAAGATACACTTTACAACAAGAATGTTCTTGAAACCCTGTCTCGTGCTTACTTTTTCGATTACCCTATTTTACAAGTTGACCTCCAATGAAATTTGACCCAAGTTTGATTTCAAGCTTTTTTAGAACTCGACTTCAAATGACCTTTGAGCTCAGTACTTGACCTGTGACACGACCATCATCTCAAGATTATAATATTGCATGCATGCATGACGCAAGTTTGAGTACAATCGAACTTCAAATTTGCATATAAGTACAAATTTTCAAAAACTTTAACTAAACTGATGCATACCATGTAAATACGGACTACATGTTCAAAAATAGTGATTTCATAGTCTCTTTCTAAACTTCGTTCAGGCGAAATGAAAATATCATTCATTTCTTTTTCAATTTGAAATTTGAAGTAATTTTGTAACTGCAGATCCATGAATTTATTTTGTCAACAAATCTTATGTATTTGAACTAATAGTCTTCCAGACTTATCTTCATGACAAATCCCTCTGAACTCAATTACCTCAAGTTGCAGAAAACCCATCTCTCCGCCCCCTGGGGAGAGAATTTCCGCCTTGGGTCCGCTCTGTAATCTCAACAGCGCTACCGGTACATTGGCCGAAACTTCCAACTCCATATCATCCAGTTTACTTTTTTTAATGCGCTCACCTACACCAGAGATCAAGGATGGATGGACACAAAAAAACAGCGAGTAGTTAAAGAGACAGTATACCTTTTGAAACTATCCAAAACTTAACCAATTAAATTATAAATTATTCTATGAAAATAAATTATTGTTCAAAAGCTTTTTGGTGTAAAGATATTAATCACTCTAAACTCCCTGTGGAATTATTCCTTCTGGCAAGCTGTATATATAATTATATATGTATATACTGTATATATATATTTTAAAGAAAATAATAATAAAAAGTCCAAAAATGTGTCTCAGAGACACATTTTGGGAAATTTCCATTTGCAGTTGGTTCAAAATTGAAATCTTAGAATAATATTCCTTCTGGCATGCTGTATATATAATTATATATGTATATAGTGTATATATATATTTTAAAGAAAATAATAATAAAAAGTCCAAAAATGTGTCTCAGAGACACAGTTTTGGAAATTTGTCATTTGCAGTTGGTTTAAAATTAAAAAAATCTTGGAATATTATTTTCTCAGAATACAGCGTTCACAGAGCAAAAATTTTGTCAAGTTATTAAAAGTTGTCAAGCACTATTCTTTAGATTTTGGGAACTGTTGCTGCTTCAAAGAATAAAAATGCAGAACTGACAAAGATATACTATAACTGGAAGAACTGGGGCCAATTTCATAAAACGTGTAAGCACCCAAATGTGCTTAGCATGAAAATTCTTTCTTGGAAAAAACAGGGTTACGAACCAACATTTTCGTAGATGTTTATTGTTTGTGACTGGTATTCAGCTGTTTGTTTTGCTTCAAATGAAAAGCACGTGGAGTTTTGGCCGATAACCTGTTTTTACTGAGCAAGGCTTTTTTGTGCTAAGCAAATTGCTTCCATGTTTTATGAAATTGGCCCCTGATTACATGAACATGTACAAAAATGTGTACTCAGTCTTTTCACATAGCTCACACTGGTGCTCAATGGTCAAGCGCAACCAAACCAAAAAGAATCCATGTTCTTCGGACGACGATTGCCAAAAGAAATAGAACAACATAAGAATCACTGCTTGTCGCCGGTTGAAAACGAACGCCGGTTGAAAACGAACGCCGGTTGAAAACGAACGCCGTTTTTCCGTGCTTTTCTCAGCATCCATGATTGTAAAACTTCAGAAAGGTCAGTTATTAAACACGTTGACTGCCGATCATAATTTCACAGGGCGCCCCCATTTGCCAAGCATTGTACGCATGCGCATACTTAACCAATTCGCGCTGGGATTATTTTAACATCACCGACCCGAGGGGCGGGATTATTTTAACGAAACTCGATCCGAAGCAGGTTCAGGCCGATAGTGCCGGGAAGCACACCCACGCATTTCTGGCCTTGCTCGCTGCTGACAGACATTTCCGAACTTGAACTTTGCGTTTATATACGTCATCCGGCGCGAACTGGTTATTACACACATGTAGGTACTTTTGAAAAAACCACGGGAACAAAACTGATTTCAACATAAACATGTATGTCCTCACCACTGCCAGCAGCGTATTTGTTGCGCTATCAGTGATGCCAGTGTATTCAATTTACAATACAAACACCTTTCATTTTCTACAAGAATACTCGTAGTGGCAGAATCCGGTACACCTGTTACTACGACTATACTCGTACTCGGCAGTCAACGTGTTAAACGATATTTACTATAAAATACAACCGCCCAAATCCACCCATTCGTGATTATTCAAGCAATTACCAATAGTGTATTCTACTTTTAAAAGCACTGTTATATTTTACTGAAAACGTACTGGTAGCCTGCATTAATAATTCTGTAACTTACAAATGTGACCTGTTCCAACCAAACCCGGACAAAGTCGCACAATGTGTTTTATTACAACAAACTTGTAAAGTCATTTCAGAGTGGATTTTACAATTTTGAGGTTTTAGGTTTTTCTGAATCACAAACTATTAATCTACAGTCTCCACAAATTTGAACATAATCCGTCACCCAGAAGTGTGTTTTTTAGTCGATTTTGTGAAACAATTGTGTATAGAAATAATACGCTTTTCTGAAATTCAAAGCTGTTTATCTCATAATTAGGTTGTCAGGGTTTTATCAATAAATCCTTTCCCATGGGGAGATAGAGTGGGGGTAAAAATGTAAATGACACATCATTTTAAAGCTGAGAATCTAGAGAATTTGAAAAAAGCAAAATCAAAAAAACTAAAAATGTCCGGGTTTCGTTGGAGCAGGTCACAAATTTCCCCTGTTTAGATCACAGTCTTGACGTTTATTTTGGAGATACGAACAGAGACACAAAAACGACACAGATATTTTGACAAACTGCCCTGTGCAATGTCAGCAACTAATAATACAACATGCTACTCAATACAAATTTAATACATGTACATCGATTCAGTAGCAATACACAGGCAAAGCATAGCACAGATTTCTGTTGAGAGGCGTCACTCACAAGCCACAAACCCGTCATTGCAATGTGGCCAGGCATCACGCCCAAAGTCACGATACTAACGAAATTACCAATGTTGCATTGACCTGGGAAATAGCAAACGGGGATCTCTCACAGAGGATACGGCTTTTTTTGCTTTTCTTTTCAATACAACATTTCAATAGGATCCACAATTGACAGAAAGTCCACGATTGAAATTTGTGTGCAAAACCTCTGGCAGGCCTTCCAAAAACAGTTCCAAGTACAAACAGAAGAGGAACAATAGGAGGTCCTTGATATACACACTTGTGTGTGTGTGAGTTTGTTTTTGATTGAAATAGGGGACGTATAACAATAGAGGACAATAGGGTCCCCTATTTCACCAAGGTCCCCGATTCCGACTCGTGTGCAAATCCTATGGCGATCATCCAAAAACGTTCGAGTACAAACAAAAGAGGTAAGACGGTCGGACAATGCCCCGTCCACGATTGACGGCGTTTACACACTTGTGGTGCGAAATACGGTACCCTCTGGAGACATGAACACAATGTGTACAATGGAGACAAAACGTCTCCGGAGGGTAAATTTCTATATGAATAGGTCTCCACTGGGAATTTCACGAATTCGATTTTTGGATTTTACTTAAATTACTCAAAAACTAGGATTAGGATGTGGGTTAGGGTTAGTGTTTGGGTTAGGGTATAATATAGGGTATATTGGGTCGAAATTTCAACCCAGGAAAAAAATTATGGTTAAAATGGGAGCATTTTGAAAAACGTGCTCGACTTTCTAACCATTTTGTACACGAGAACAAACCATGTCTCCACAGTGATACAAAAATGCGAATTAGTGTGGGTTTGTTTATGATGTAAATGGAGGACACATCCCTGACGCCACGTCGGTGAATCGGGGTTAGCTGTGTAATCAAGGACGTCCTCGATTGAGATTCGTGTACAAAACCAATGAGAGCCGTCGGAAAAGGTTAAAGTACAAACAGAGGGAAATTGACGAGAGGAATAGACGAACTCCTTAATTTACACCATAAACAAACCTGTGTGTGCAGTGTGCCTCTCGAATATCCAAAGTGCTCGTTTTTATTTTACAATGTTTGGATGAAGATGAGTTGTTGATGGTTGTGAACAAGATGGTTGTGACTAAGATCTCTAGCTAAACTAATCCTAGAATGTGTCTGATGATCATCCACCGCGTTGCTCCATATCCCAACAGTTGAAGTTCAAACTTGCATTTTGACAGCCCAAAACTGTGATATTTTTAAATATTTGGTCCCCATTATCCTCAACAACATGTGGTACAGATAGGGGTGTGCATTAAACAAAAAAGACCAATTTAACCAGGGGCCAATTTCATGGAGCTGCTAAGCACAACAAATTTGCTTAGCACAAAAAAGTCTTGCTCATTAAAAACAGGTTACCAGCCAAAATTATAACGTGTTTTTCATGCTAAGCAAAACAACAGCTGATTATCAATCCAAAACAATAAAGATCACGTGAAAATTTGGTCTGTAATTCTTGTTTTTGCCAAGGACGAATTGTCATGCTAAGCAAATGTTTGTGCTTATTAGCAGCTATATGAAATTGGCCCCCGAAACCGGTTCCAGATTATGGAATCGAGTATAAACCGTAAACAAACTTTACAAACGATCGTTCCGCAACGATCACCTCAGCAACCTTAATACGTCCCTTGCCCCTTGCAAATAAAGAATCGCTGCCTGCACAGTACATGTACGCCTCTCTTTTCTATGATTCCACTCTGAACATACCGGTATAAGATTCAAGTCCCGCTCTTGCCAATTCCAATAGTTCACTTTCAAATCAGATTTCGAAACAAATAACCCCAATCACTCCAAATCACACAAGATTGATAACCAGTATTGTTAGGTAATTAAAGGTAGCATACACCATTTGCAGATAACGAAAATATTTACTACCGAATTATTAAAAATATCTTACTCATTTGAAAGTAAATAATGAGTCTAGGCATCCAGCAAAATGATTGCGCTAGATATCCTGTAATTATTCCGAAAAATTGAATTTTATAAAGATCACGAAAAAACAAAGATAACATTTGAAAATCTGCTCGACACCCGTTGACTGTATCCATGACTGTAAAACTTTGGACAGGTCAGTTAAACGATATTTGCTATAAAATACAACCCCCCAAATCTACCCATTCCTGATAATTCAAGCAATTACCAATGGCGTATTCTACCTTTAAAAAACACCGCTTGACAATACAACTGAGCAAAGATTTTATTTTAGGATTTCTTTTTTTTTTACGGATATCCGGGTAAAGAATTTTTGTTCTCCCAAATCGGATACCCGGTTTTCGTATTACCTGTAAATGCACACCCCTAGCATGTCTGAGCACTGTACACAGGTTCAGCCAATTTCCCCCCAAAACATGCACTTTGGGGTTTTGCAGTGATTTACCGATGTCCGATAAGTCTGTTAACACCAAATGATCCAATTTGGGAGTCCTCCCCCCCACTCACATTCGTACAAATACAGCAGGCTTCCCCCTCTTTCTGTTTACTCACCTAAGAGTGGGGGAAAGCGAAAAAGCTTTCCCTGCACCCTGACAGGCCAATTAGCCATTCCCGGCGACGTTATTACTTCATAAACAAATTATGGGTGAATAAATAAATGAATAAGGAGGAAAGAAAAAAGTAAACAGTTTTTTTTTTATTAATTTTTTTATTATTTTCTATTGGAGTATGGCGTCACACAAACACATACATGTATGAGAGTTCTGGCAAAATAAGACGAAATTGGGCCTGGGTGAAGGGAAAAAAACCCCAAGAAAACGTAATCGATGTTTAAATTTATTGATTTTTGTAATTTTTGACAAGTCTACCGCACAGAAAAACTATTTAAAACAAAACTAACAAAACTAACAATCCAGGAAAACCATCAACATATTGCATTTTCACAACTTTATACAAAACCCGAAGCTTGGAAGGCACTTTCAATCAGCATTTTTACTTTTGGGACACGCCGATAAACTTAAATTGCCACGACTTGTCAAATTTATGCCCGATTGAGAGGAGAAATGTATCCTCTTCCCTAATATCTGAAAACCCCGATTTCAATCTCTGCCCAGTTCCGTCTCATTTTGTCAGAACGCCACATTGAGCAGGTTTTACTTGGAAGCTAAAATACGACACACTAATCTATCCCAAGGCCAAATGAGAACCGTGTTCGATTACCTCCCATCGAACTTTACTCGGGCCTGGCGTGAGTAATTTATAACCAACCCACCGAGCCGGTTATTTAGGGAAGTATCCCATAAGGCCGAGCAAAAACATGGCTGCCACGTCCGGCGTAGTCTTTGCCAAAGACGAATGCGATTGATCGATATACCTTCCACGCAGTGCGCCGGCTAACGACACGATTATAGACCAGCTCCCTCGCTCACACAAACACCTTTGCAAATTGCTTCCAGCGGTTTAACTTTTTCCCAATTTCTCCGCAGGCTTTCCTAGGGAGCCAATCAGCGATCGTAGAACTGGGCCAATATGTGGATTGGGTTTTCAGTCCCTGTCTGACTTGATTGGGTTTCCCCCAAGATATACTTCTGGGGTTTTCCTCCCACCTCTAAAACTGTAACTTCTTCACATTGTCTTCTCTCATTCTGTAATTGGCACTATAGCGCTGTTGGGTGTTAAAAAAAAAAAATCAATACAAAAAAATGAAAAAAAAAATGAAAAAATAAGCAAGATGCACATGTATGCAGAGACACTAGCAACAAGAAATAAATGCTACAAATTGCAAACATGCAGTTAACGATTTTCTACTGCCAGCAAAAATAAAATAAAAATTAACTTGCATTGTAGACCCACGCACGTTAGCACGACAAAGCTAGTGTGGACATTCCTTTGTATTCGTGTAATTAAGAACTCTTCTTTTTTTGCATCCAGAATAAAAATAATAAAAATTGGGAGACATTTTGAGAAAAAAATTATGACAAAGACGACAAAACGCAACACAAAATAAGAAAATGGCAATTAACGCGACGCACAATGAACACGCAAAACACCGCGTTGATCTGCATGACACCGAACGCAGAACATGTAAGAAAATCGTTATTTCTATTACAAGAAACTGATCGAAATGTGTTTTGTTTTTATTGTTTCATTAGGGTTAAGAGAAGTATACTTTAGGTTGATGAAGTATTTTAGAATGATACAAAAAAAACACCCTCGTTTGAGTATAACTACCACAGTTGTACTGGAGTCCTTTCAAGTACATTCACAAGTCCTTTCAAGTCCAGTCACGAGTCCTTTTTACAAAGCCAGTCGCAAGTAAACTGGTTGAACAATGACAAAGGAATGCTTTTGTAAAATGGTTCATCTGAATAGCTAGTAACTTGACTTGAGACTGAAGGACTTGTGATGGACTTGCAGGGACTCGAACACAACTCTGCTAACAAGCCTGCAACGGTTACACGGTTAACCGACCGTTCAAACGGTTACACGGTTACATTTTTCCTGTTCGGTTAACCTTTTATTTTTTTATTTTTTTATTTTTTTTTAATTGTTTTTCTCAAATAAAAGTAACCCCACCAATTGTCAACTTTGCGTGGGTTTCGTTGGAGCAGGTCACAAATAGTACAATTGAATAAATTTCGTATGGACATTTCTGATAGCTTATCTAACATATAGCCAGTCGGCCTATACAATTTTATGCAGACAATTATCAATCGCAGAACTGCGATTATCAACACGTACTACGCGCACACACTAAATTTCTTGATGAAGCAGCGCTAATTAGATATGCAATGCAGGCCCATGCATTTTTTAAATTTTTTATTTTTAATATTTTTTATTTTTTAAATGTTAGTTACGGTTAACCGTTAACCGTAACCGCAAAACAACCGGAAACTGGCAGCCTTATCTGCTAACTACACGATCGCAATGCTAAGCATCTCGGTGATATTGATTCCACTTTTACCTGCTGCGATGGTAGACATGAACTCCTTGAAGTCCGCGTTGCCTTTTTCTTCATGCTCAAGGCAATTTACCTGAGCTTTGACGGCCATGTCAGGCCCGTTGACCTCTACAGCGACCGTGACCCCGATGAGGTGAAAGGTCACCACGGACACCTGTGGGAGGGCGGAGGATAAAGGGTTTCAGGCTTTTAAACCAGATATGCAGGTAAAACAGTAGGAGAAAAGCAGGATCCAAATTTAAAAAAAAAACCAGGAGGAAAGTAGGACTTTTGCAGGCTTTCAGGAATAGTTTTGATAGATACCAACCGACGTTCACAGCTTTTACAAGCCTCATTCGGGGAGTGGGGTTGGCCTAGCGGTTCTTTCCTCGCCTTCCACCGGTACCGCTGTGACCCGGGTTTGAATTTAGCTTGGGCAAATATGTGGATTGGCTTTTCAGTCCCTGCCTGATTTTGTGGGTTTCCCCCAGGATATTCTTCTAGGGTTTTTCTGCCATCTCTAAAACTTCTTCTCATTGTCTTCTCTCATTTATCCATTCTGTAATTGGTGATATATGGCAGTTTGTATTACACTGTTATCATGGTGATTACAAATATTCAATAATCAGGAAAATAAAAAATAAAATAAAAAAAAAGTAAGACAAAATTATTAAGA
This sequence comes from Crossaster papposus, assembly GCA_037893245.1. Taxonomy (NCBI): domain Eukaryota; kingdom Metazoa; phylum Echinodermata; class Asteroidea; order Velatida; family Solasteridae; genus Crossaster; species Crossaster papposus. The sequence goes on from JBAIAA010000752.1 coordinate 46,201, forward strand.
AAAAAGTAGGAAAAGTAGGAATTTGTTTAGGCCTGTCACCTTCTTCAATTTGAACTCGTTTCTGTAGTCGTCAACGTTCTCCTCGGTGCCTTCAGCGACAGATTTACCCTGTTCCTGACCTAAAATAGGCAGAATTAAAAAAGCATGAAGAGAATTCAATTTACAGACACCACATAGGTGACCGGCTCTACAAAAAGGTGCCTTATGTCGCGAAAAATTTAATTGAGTTATATACATGGTAAGAAAGCCCACAATGTAAGATTTCATGTAGTATATAATAGAGATCCATAGCCCCTCCCATATTGGAGACACAACGTGTTTACATATTGATTACTTTTTCGGAGTTCAAATTACACAACTGAGGAAACAGGCTTTGAAATTTCTTACCAGCATCGCTTTTTGTTTCTGTTCCCTGTCCACTGCTGACAGACTGACCGTCCCCCTTGACAGCCATGAGGAACCCCTCGCTGGAGTCGCTGCTCAACGAGATGATGTCCAGGTCCACCGACTCATCCAGGGAGGTCATTGACTCGGCCCGGCTGCCTGCCTTTATCTCCTGCAAGGAGGCAATCGAGATATGGGAGTGGTGGACCCGGGCCAGGTCCGACTGGGAGGAGCTACGTGGAGGGCGCGCCAAGTCGTCGTTCCTGAAGACGGGGCTCCCGGAGGCCGAGTGGGTCGTCAGGATAACCTCTTGCGATTTCCGTCGCTGCGACCGGCTCCCGTTGCTTGACGAGGCGTCAGACGGCTGGCGCGAGTGTGTCTTCCCCGGAAAGTCTTCGGAGACTAGCACCGCCCCTAGGGGCCCGTCGTTCGGCACGACCGAGTCCTGCTGGGCGAGAAACGGCCTAGCGTCCGCAGCGCTCCCGAAGCTACCGCCCCGGAACTCCTTGACAGGCGAGGAGCCAGATATCTCGACTGTCGGGATGTCGCAGTCTGGCGATCCCTCATCCGAGGGCGATTGTGTCGGCAGTTTTTCCTCAAGGGGGAGATCCTTGTCCATATTTGGTCTGTCGTTTCTGGTGCTGTCAATCGGGGCTCCTACATCGCTTACTGATGAGCCAATCTCTGAGAGATTAGCGCTAGTCCTTCCGTTTGGAATGTCTTCAGCTCTGTTTTCGGCTGCTTCATCATCACCATCCTCATCATCGCCAGGGATTGGCGGCATGACGACAGAGGCCTCTACGTCAGGACACTCGAAGGCTACCACTTGACTCAGCAGCGGTACAGGTCGGTCCTTGGACGAAAACATGCTCTGGTCCACTTCCAGGGAATTCTGGAGGTTCTGGACCGATTGCTGAAGTCGTAAAAAAAACAGCATCTAGGAAAAAAAAAAAAATGGCAAGAGTGTACAAAATAGCTTTCAGGCAGACCCAGGTGTAAAAATGTTGAATAGTACGATCCAAATTGTGAATGAAATAGGAAAAAAATGATAAAACATAGAATAAGTAGGAAAAGTAGGAATTTCAATTTTAAGCAAATTAAAAACAAACTAGGAAAAGTAGGAAAAATAGCAACTATTACCTACCTGGTAATGGTTAATGACAAGACTGACTTTGGATGATGTGTGCGCAATGACGTGCACGTCCGCTGTATTTGCTTCGGTGCAGGCTTCGTCGCCGAGACGGGGCACCATACCAGAGCCACTCGAAGGTAGTGCATCTTCGTGTGCCGAGTTCGCACTGTTGTTGACAACAGAATGAGCCAATGTCATGTCAGGGCCGACGTTCGCGTGTTTGTCCCCAGGGTCAGGGGGACGTTGCGACTGGCCGTCGTGAGCCAGACTGGCCTTGAGTTGCTCGGTCTGATTCTCTACATCGGGATTGGCCGACAGGCGCCCTAATGCTCGGTGCTCAGCGGCTGTTCTGGATGACCATTGGTCGGAATTACCCATTGGTAGGGGAGTCCTATCGTCCGATTGGTCGGCATGATCAGTCCTGCCCCGCGATTGGCCGCTTCCTCGTTTGTTGGGCCAGCACAGCCACAGGCTAAGCGGGATCGGGTCGACCAGCGGCACAGGGCGGTCGGGAGAGCTGGGCACGCCTTGGAAGTCGGCCCAGACCTGCTCGATCTTGACGTTCCACACGTCGTCCGCTGCATCGGGTCGGAACACGTAAGTCGTGAGGCGGCCGATTCCTGGCGCCGACGTCTGCGCCTGCGCTGACGCCGATTCGGGCGGACAGTCACTCGACTGGTTTGGCAGGGTACCGTTGGCCACCGGGAACTCGCACTCGCGGGGCAGGACAAAGTTGGCCTGGTAGGCGTGATCCCAGAACAGCTTGGGCAGCGTCTTCAGGTCCCCGGCTGAGCTCGGGAAGCTGGTTTTGCCCATGAAGAGCTTCTTGGTGTTCAGGGATTGCAGGACGTGGGAGAGATCGGGACGGGTGGAGCCCGTCCCCACCCGGCAATTGGTGGCCGTGACTTGAGACATCTGTATGTGGAGCTCCGGAGGCCGATCCGGTTGGCCCAAGACGGGGACCTCGGCTGGCAAGATAATCTGCATGGGACCAATTACGGAAGAACCGTGATCTAATTGATCACTTGGAAATAAGATGTCTGCCTTGTGTCGGTCACACAGGAAGAACCTGTGCACCCTAATAGCTTGTCATTTGACATGAGATTGGATGACTTGTATTTTGACTTATGATGGACGTGTGATGAAATCTAATCAACCTGTGATGACTTCCGATCAACCCACGATTGCTCTGTGATGAATACTGAATGACTTGTGATCGTCTTGTGATTGCGTTGTGACCGACCAGTGTCTTGATTTACAATCTAAGGCCGAATGTAGGATTGAAAAAAAAAAAAAATCCCTTTGACCTGAGATTGTTTGACCTTATGTAGACTTGTGCCTTGACTTACTTTGGGCATTAGTGCATCCAGGCGTATATCGGTATGATCCCTCCCTTCCGACACCGTACCCTGGCCGTACTCATCAACATCAGGCTGAAAGGAAGAAACCACACCAGAATATATAACACATCCAGTCCAATCCAATCTGCATTTGTAAAGCGCCATCAATCTAGTTGCCTATTCCGAGGCGCTGCCAGGAACACCGGGGCAAAGCCCCTCGTCTTAGCGATGAGTGTTACTGGGTTCTTTTACGTGTATTACACAACACACGGGACCTCCAGCTTTACGTCCCATCCGAAGGACGAAGCAATAGTGGTTTAATTGCCTTGCTTATAAGGACACACATGTCGACACCGGGACTCGAACTCATGCTCTGCGGAACAGAAAACTGGGTTCTTAACCGCCCGGCCACGACACCCCACTTGCCGGGTCATTATCCGGGTTGGATGAAACACGGCCACGTGAGGTCGACTAATATCCAGGCTAGTAAATGGAATTGGATTCTAGAGCCCAATCGGATGCCATACTCAAAGTTTTTGACTGGATACAGCGCCCTCTGCGGGTTGCCAAGGCTCATCATAAAACAATGTGCCGTGTTTTTCACCGCACGAGGGCGCTGTAAGACGCCATTTTCTGGGTACCCAACACAGGCAAAATCGGGCTTATTGAAGTAGTTTTAGTAACTTTACTTTTATCTAAAAATTGAATATTAGAAACAAATATATTTTGGAGCTATAATAATATTTAAACTGACGCGAGTTATCTCCTAATCACTTTTAATTATACCCCCAAATACCGTGAGCACAGCGCCCTCTACGTTCAATAATACGAGTCTGGTGTGTTACAAATATTTGTTTAAGTTTTACAGTTGGTCAGAATTTGTTTTTACAAATATTTAACATACGGCACAACTTCGTAGTGTAATGCATTGGTCTTTAAAAAATTTTGAAATGTGCTTTTTCTCCATTATATTAAAAGATTTGTTGTACAGAAATGAAGATTTTAAATTGTAGTGCTTCATTAGATGCTATGGTAAGAGAATGACAAAAACCTTTATTAAATCTGCTTTAAGGATCAAAACAACTTTTGCAATCGATCAGATCTGAAAAATAAAGATATCAGAAAAACCAAAAATTCATAACAAAAATTATTTTTTGTTGATAGAAAAATTATCTCTAATATTAAACAGCCCTGTATGAGAAACTGTTTTTTGCGACATCAGACTCATTTTTGCAGAGTGGTCACATTTGAACAACGGTGTGTTTAATAGACTGACATAATTCGCTAACAAGTGCAGGTCTATGCCCCCCTCGGGCTTGTGAGTGACCAAAAGAGGTACTAGCTCTTGTGACTCACAGTTCCCCCCGGGGCGCATAGACGGGCATTAGTGACCTTATTGCTAGTCTATAGGTGTAAACTATGTACCAGCGTTTGGAGAATGTTGAATGAGAACTGGTTCAACCACAGGATGGAAGTGTAGTCCAGACGAAACTGCACCGGGTTGAGCTGAACGTACAGGATTGGGGAAGGCACTGTCAACCAAAACAGAGAAAACAAGTCTAATTTAAATACAAGAAAAAGAGTATTTGTGGGGGTGTGCATTTACGGGTACATGTAGTTTGCAAACTGGGTACCAACGGGTACATCATAGTTTGAAAACTGGGTACGAACAGGTACATGTGGTTTAAAAACTGGGTTTCAACAGGTTCATGTATTTTGTGAACTGGGTACCAACGGGTACATTTGGTTTGTGAATCGGGTACCAACGGTAACATGTATTTTGCAAACTGGGTACCAACGGGTACATGTTATTTGTAAAATGGGTACCAGCGGGTACATGTATTTTGCAAACTGTGTACCAACGAGTACATGTAGTTTGTGAACTAGGTACCAACGGGTACATGTATTTTGCAAACTGGGTACGAACGGGAACATGTAGTTTGAAAACTGGCCCAACGAGTACATGTAGTTTGAAAACTGGGTACCAACGGGTACATGCAGTTTGAAAACTGGGTACCAACGGGTACATGTAGTTTGCAAACTGGGTACCCGATTACAAAAACATGGGTACCCAGGGGGACTGCAAAAATGTTCCCCAGAATTGGCATTTACGTATTACATCGTTCAACACCTGGACTACCTGCATCGACACACGTCCAGTCTATAAACGTGAACATATAGACCGCAGTTAATTATTACTACCTTGGCTATTATTGCTACCGTGAGCAATGTACCCTGTTGCCAGACTGTAGCCAATTGTGCAATATGTTGCTCCAACTGAAACTGCAGACATTATTGCCAACTTTAATTGTCACCTAATCAAATTTAAAATGAAAACCATGTGCAGATAGAGATTTCTGCGATTCAAGCGATTACCAATGGTGTATCCTACCTTAAAAAAATAAGCCCATGAATATCATGCATCTGTTTGCAAACTACATGGTTGAGAAGAACGAGTGTTATTAAAATGAGTTTTATTAAAATTTATTATCAATTATTAAAACAAAAAGGCAGATCAGCAAAACAAAAATAAAGACCAAGTTTGATCAAGGACAATAAGCCATTTGCGCGTGACCCCGAGTTAAATTTAAATAATATCTGGTACACTGACTTGTTCACACAGCTTGGCACAGTTTAACTTTAAATTCTCCAGACCAAAGACACTGTTGCTATATCACGTGATTCGGGGCAAGCTTTCGCAGTTTACGTAAGAGACGCTCAGCACCAATACATTGTTTACAATGGGTGAGAATGGCAAAAAGACACCAGACCATTCCAGAGCTGGGGTTGCTAGCGTATGACGCGTAAGGCTTGCCCCGAATCACGTGATATAGCAACAGCGTCTTTGGTCCGGAGAATTTAAAGTTAAACTGTGCCAAGTTGTGTGAGCAAGTCAGTGTACCAGATGTTATTCAAATTTAACTTGGGGTCACGCGCAAATGGCTTATTGGTTAACCCTAACTCCTGTATAAAGCTGTATGCATGGCAGAGAAGTTAAAACTTAGGTGACTTATCTACAAAATATTGTATTAAAAACAGCTTTAGTTAGTAAAGTTATCCATGTCCCAACTCGGCATCCACCACCCAGCGTGTAAACATGGTCAAAGCTGTTTAAAGGTTTTGCAGCCAGATTATTAAAGTGAGATACTTGAAATATATTTACCAATTCTTTCACTGGTCAAATCTAAGAAGTTAAAATACAAAAAAAAAAAATCCCATTGGAATTAGTGTATATTTTCTCAAATTCAAGCATTCGCATTTTTGTATCACTGTGGCAACATGGCTTTGTTCTCGTGTACAAAATGGTTAGAAAGTCGAGCACGTTTTTCAAAATGATCCCATTTTAACCACAATTATTTTCTGGGTTGAAATTTCGACCCAATATACCCTATATTATACCCTAACCCAAACACTAACCCTAACCCACATCCTAACCCTAGTTTTGGAGTAATTTAAGTACAATCCAAAAATCTAATTCGTGAAATTCCTAGTGGAGACCTATTCATCTATAGAAATTACCCTTTGGAGACCTTTTCACTCCCATTGTCCCCATTGTGTTCACGTCTCCAGAGGGTACCGTATTTCGCACCAATGCTCCAGACCACCAGGCCATGGAACTCTCACATAGCACATATAATTCTTTCTTTTTGAATATTCAGACCGGCAAATAGCAAATATTCAAATATTCAAATAATCGGTTAACCCTAACGCTCCCCAATCCTCAAAAATCCTCATTGCAGTTTTGGAGGATTTTTGAGGATTGAGGCTGTATGGGGTTTTTAAAAAATGAGGATTTTTGAGGATTGAGGCACAATGTTGTTTCACAATGTTTCAAGTGTGGAGGATTTTTGAGGATTGAGGCACAATGGGGTTTTCAAAAAAATGAGGATTTGAGGAATGAGGCTGAATGGGGTTTTCAAAAAATCATAATGAGGATTTTGGAGGATTAACTTTTTCAATCCCCAGAATCCTCAAAATGAGGATTTTGGAGAATTGAGGCACATGATGTTGTTTCAAGTGTGGAGGATTTTTGAGGATTGAGGCTAGATGGGGTTTTAAAAAAATGAGGTTTTTAAAAAAATGAGGATTTTGGAGAATTGAGGATGGTTGCTAGCAAAAAGGGCCTAGGGGGTTAGGGTTAATGATGGAATAGTAGAATACATGTAGTCGAATAGTCGGTATAACGCTTACTGGATTGGTCTAGTCCCCAGTAAACAAACTAGTCAAATATGCTAGTGCAATGTTAGGGAACCTTAGTTTTTATCCAAACCAAATGAATTCTCATTAATGAAGCACGGAAACCAGACTCCCCCCCCCCCCCCCCCCCACCCCTTCCCCTTCCCGAAAAAAAACCTAGTCTTGCTCCAAGACTGTGTTTTTCATTATTTTGTTCCGGGGCGTACCGTTCGTCTATACAGTTTATTCTTGGTTTAATCATCAATACTCCGAAAACGGGCTTATTTAGGGCGCCCTCGATTGTACACGCGATATGTTAATAACCCAGTCTTTTACGGACGTGTAAGAAACCATATTTGTGCATTGGTACCGTGTGCAATTTATGGGAAACACGGTGTGTCATGTATCGTACACGGAATAAAAACGACATGTCACAGTGCATGCGAGTAGCTATTTGAGCTATGCTTTGCGTCAAGACCAGGTTCTGAACATATTGCGTGTACAATCGGGTGGCGCCCTCAATAATCCAGTTTTCAGAGTATTGATGATTGAACTGCATAGACGGACGGCGCACCTTGAACAAATAGAAAATCTCCTTCTCTGAGCAAGACCAGGGGTATAACTGCGATAAAATAACTGGTAAGAACACCTTGTCGTGAACCACATAACGATCGAGGATCCCCTATTGTGTTTTCCTTTATTCCTATGTTACACCCTAACCCCATTACATTAGCGCTTGCCCCAACGATCGAGGATCGAATTCGGACAATCAAGCCGTCGATCGAGGATCCTTTGTTCCCTTTGTTCTCTTTTGTGTTTTGACCCTCGATCGTAATACGATACAAGAGCACACACGCGCCCATTATATTGGCGACTGGCGAGGCTGGCTACGTCTTGCAAAAATAGGAACCAGACTTTCCAAAGCAAAGACCACCTTGCGGTGCTCTATGATCTATGGTAGAGAGGGTTTAAATTAATAATAGGGAACAGAATCCGGTTGGACACTGGCTTCTGCTCCTGCAAGACTAAACAAACCTGGGAAATTAAGCTCGTCCGGGAAATAGAAAGACGTGTACTCGATGTGCAGAGACGGCATCTCGCTGGGCAGGAAGAAGGTCTTCTTATCCGACTGCAGCAGGAACGTCTTGGCCTTGGAGTGCTGGCCGGCGCTCTTCCCCACCGCCACGCTGTGGAACCTGAAGTCGCGCAGCCGCACCACCATGCTGTGAGACATCAGTTTCACCCTTGACCTCGGCCGGGTCGCGGTCGCGCTCGTGGTCGAGCCCCTGGCCTGGGGGGCCTTCGGAGGCTGACCCTGGGGAGCCTTCGGAGGCTGACCCTGGTGGGTCTTCGGAGGCTGAACCTGGGGGGCCTTCGGAGGCTGACCCTGGGGAGCTTTAGTCTGCTGGCCTTTGGCCTCCGGGTGACCTCTGACCTGGTCCGTGTCCTCGGGTTTGACCTTTGTGTTGGGTCCGGTTGCCGGTCTGGGTGGCGCCGTTTTATTTCCTGAAAAATAACGCAGATACTGAATAATCAAACTGGACATAAATGTAAAACTAAACAGAGCCCGTGGAAGAAAAAAAAACACACTTCAAAACACTGATTAACAGAGATAAGGCCAGTTAATTCCGGCCATAAAAAACAAACGCGACTGCGAATTAGTGACATCGGGGGAGGTTCACGGGACGCGCTTTCGCAAAAGTTTAACTAGCGTCTTCAAACAAAGATATCGACAATTTGGGAGACCGTCAATTTAGGGCAAGATAGCTCAGTTGGTAGAGCACCGGTCCGGTATTCCAGAGATCGCAGGTTGAAGTCCCGCCTTGCCGATTTCTTTGTTCATTTTGAAACATTTTAACTTCGTCCAAATTTCGCAGCGAATGCTAGAAAGAATAATTTCACAGGGAGTTTATAGAATCGTTTAGATCTTCACAACAAATAAGTTTTTTTAACAGTATTTTGGTTGGTTACTTTTTGGATAGCTGAACTAAATTACTCTGCCACTGCCAATAAATAGAGATAGGCCGTGTCCGCAACGCGTGTCTAGAGCTATGGCTAGGTCTATTGTCTACGGCGGCCATTTTGTAGCGCTGTCCAAAATGCCGTCTAGAGCTACAGCTACGGCTACAACGTCACAAAAATCTAGCCGTAAAAGAAGTTGTCTAGCTCAGGCAAAACAAAATGACGGCAGCACTAACGTTAATTTTGGAGCAAATTTTCGTTTATTTTTCAATGATAGTGCATTGAATTGAAACTAACAGATCGACAAATACGTCAATTTCATCAGGTATTTTGACTGGCTGTAAACAAACATTGCGTAACATCTAGCAGACGATATTTGTCGTAAATTCTTACATCGTAATTTTGCAAACACTAATTCAAGCATCGCTTGGGGGCGCAATAACTATCCGTAGGCTCTACCGTAGCCGCGTCCGGATTCCATTTGCCTTAGCGCCTACGTAGACGTAGCTGTAGCTGTAGACGTAGACCGTAGCTCTAGACACTCTTTTCGGACACGGCCATAGTCAAATTACAATTTTGTTGATGACATACATGTACGTGGCCAATTACCTTTATTTGAACTCTGACCTGTGACCTTGCGTTGACCCTTGCCCGCTGAGGACTGCTTTGCGATGTGGTCGGCCGCGTACTTGTACTGCTGTTTGAGGTGTGCCAGTAGCGTGTGGATCCACTTGTCGGAAGTCCGCATGGCGTCGTCGTAAAATTCCCAGTGTTCTCTGCTGCTGCCTGTGAAAACGATCGCGATATCGAGAGAGACGACTTGAGAAAAACATTGATAAAGTTCCAACAGTGTTGTCATTGAGTCTTTTAGAAGTCCTCACAAGTTCATCACTAGTCCTGGAATCTTAACCCTAACCCTTAATTCCCTTTTGGCTAGGAACTATCCTCAATCCTGCAAAAACCTCCAATTGCCACCATGTAAAAATTGGATTCATCCACAATCCTCTAAAATCATCGATTATTTCTTGACTTTGTTCAGTGGAGGGGTGACCATTGTCTCAATCCTCTGAAAACCTCTGCCAATCACTGCTATGGGTTGAGATAGTGCGGATGACATTTAGAAGCAGTGCGAATGACTATCGACCATAATGCAGGACTTAAATTCAAGATTAAACAATGAACAATGCTGGGTACAGTGTACAAACGACACAATGCATCCTCTAAAATCAACCGAAACTTTTTGTTGCCCTTCCTCCTCAATCCTCTAAAACCGTCATGAGGGTTAGAGTTAAAGAACTTACAATTTAATGAACAAAACTCCATGTGCTTTTAATGCTAAGAAACTAAGCTGACTACCAGTCACAAACAATATACATCTGTTGCTAATGCTGCTCTCACACTGTGGCGAATGTGCTAGCGAATGTGCTTACGAATGGAAATATTTGACAATCACTCAAACTTCGCAACATTCGCCGTGTCTTCGTAAGCGTTGGTAACAAATTCGGAACGTTCACAAGTCATTCTCCACCTTTTTACGAAGATCGGTCAATTTAGGAAGCGCTTCCTATATTTCATCGAATGTTGTGAAGATGGTCATTCGCCGTCGATTTTCGTATAAGCATTGGTAAGCCATTGGTAACGTTGGTAAAGCGTGCGTAAGCGTTGGCAACGTTCGTTAGTTATTCGTAAGGCATTGGCAAGCATTGGTAAGCATTGGCAAGCGTTGGTAAGCATTCGTAATATATTCGTAAGCTATTTAACGAGAGGTCGAGGGACGACCGAGGACGACCGACGGGTGACCGACAAGAAAATATTCACTATCCAATCGCAATTTTTGGGCGAATTCACCGCAAAATTCAAATATTTATATTCGCAAGAATATTCGCCACAGTGTGAGAGCAGCATAGGACAAATGTTCATGCTAAGCAATTGTTTGTGGGTAGCAGCTCCATGCTATTGGACCCCAGGACTCACTCGCTGTGTGGAAGGGGTAATAGTCCAATGAAAACCCATGTAGAGCTATCTGCATAGCCCCGTTCTCAATGCGCCGCTTGAATTTTTCTGAAAGTAAAGGGAAACAAACTTTCAATACAAACACAAACTTGCAAAAAACGACTATTAAAGGTGAAACACACCATTTGCAGATATCAACCAAATTTTAATACCGAATTATTAAGAAATCTTTTACTAATTGTTTAAAAGTAAATAATGATTCTAGGCATCCAGCAAAATGATTGCGCTAGATATCCTGTAATTGTTCTGGATGGCAATCGTGAAAAAAACCAAGAACAACAAGAACAACTGAAAACGACGCCAGTTTAAAAAGAACACCGTTTTTCTTGATTTTTTCTTGGCATCCATGATTGAAAATAAATAATGATTCTAGGCATCCAGCAAAATGATTGCGCTAGATATCCTGTAAATGTTCCCACAAATTGCATACAAAAAAGATCACGACTGCCGGACATCTTTTGCGAAAAAACAAGAACAAGAAGAACAACTGCCCGATGCCGGTTGAAAATGAACGCCACTTTTCATGACTATTTTTTGGGGGGCATCCGTGATTGTAAAACTTCTGAAAGGTCAATTAATCGATTTTTACTAAAAAATACAACCCCCCAAATCCATTACTGATAATTCAAGCAATTACCAATGGTACTATATATCATGCCTTTAAACCTACGTGTACATGTACACCTACATGCTTTTACCTTGTATTACGACCGCAAAGATCGAGACACAAAAAAGGAACAAAAGATATATTACAGAGACAAAGAATCCTTGAATGGCAGTTTCTTTGTCAACATTTGTCCTCGGTCGCTCAGGTACCCTTAGGTGAATCGGGTTACAGCACAGGACTCGAACAAAGGGCTATTGTCGGTCGTTAGGTGGTTCATGACTACTAGGGTGTATCCAAATAACAGTGACATTCGCTCTTCAAACAAATGTACAAGCAATTTCGGCAATGGTGTCCTGTACATGTACCTGTTAATAACACGTTGACTGCCTGGCATAATTTCACAGGGCGCCCCCATTTTCCAAACATTGTTCGCATGCGCATACTTAATAGGTACTTTAACCCTAACCCCCTAGGCTCTCACACTAGGAACCATACCAAACCTAACAAACTTCAACAGCTCACACATGTTCAGTAATTTTTGGTAAACTGTACTGAACCTAACAGTACTGAACCTGCCAAACTCCAACAGTTGAAGTTTTATTGACTTGGAACAGTGATAACTGGCCAGTGGCATTATGTATTTTAGTGGGGACACACATACAAGGTGTAAGTGTACATACACTTACAGTTGACCCAGAACTGTGCCGTGACCCAAAATGCCTGTGCATTCTCCAAATTTCTAACATTTTGACAAGTCTCATGCCTTACTGTCCTGAACCTCACAGAATTCAACAGGGTCTCCCTGGGCCTTTGGTACTGAGTCAAACAAAGTCTAACAACAAGTTGTTACGGTTTGGTACCAAACCTGCCAAAACCTGCCAAAAGCTGCAGTTGGAGTTTGATGGGTTTGGGGTAGTTAGGGTTAAAAATAAAACGTTAAAAAACAAAATTTGAACATAAACATATATGTCTTCAACACTGCCAGCAGCGTATTTGTTGCGTTATCAGTGATGCCAGTGTATTCAATTTACAATACAAAAACCTTTCATTTTCTACGAGTATATTAGTAGTGGCAGAATCAGGTACACCTGTTACTACGACTATACTCGTAGTCGGCAGTCAACGTGTAACAGCCGAAGTTCTACTATGCATGCATAAAACAAGGATTTTCACAACATTTCAAGGGCAGTTAGATTTAATGTTACTATTACATGCCATGCGATACAATGCTACATGTATGTCAAATAAAGCACAATGCTAACTACATGTACATATAGGTCAGTCCATAAATCGTTGTGCGTCAAACAGAAGGGCATATGCGCGTGCGCTCTTACGCACTGACGCGTAATCACTAAAACTTTCTCGCCAAAAGGGCATATGCAAAATACCTGCCTATATTTTAAAGAAATTTAAACATTTCCGTCGGAATTTAACACAAATTGCTTCCCCAAAATTGTGATTCAGATTTGTGAAAAAAATTGCAAAGTTTGTACGATTTATGATACATGTAAGTGCGAGAGAACATCGGATTCATAATGCATGTTGGGGGGAACATTCAAGCCTTTCAATGCAATTTTTATGAAAGTGATTTTCGTGTCAGAACGCTCATATGCTCTTCTGCTGGGCACCCGACTAAATCAGGGGTCCCAAAGTGTGACAATTTGTTGGTGTCATGGTCACCTGACTATAGTAATTTCCCATGAAAATGTCACTGAAATCGACTTCCAACTTTTCAAAATTGTTTTGCAGGTACTTTGTCTTATATGTAATCACTCTTCGAGATATAAAGCATAAAAAAATGTATGCTGAAATAAAAAAATTAAAAAATCTTATCGCCAACCCTGCCAGATGCAGCACAGAGCATCAGGTAAAAAGGTCTGGTACACTTTAACCCTTTCAGCTGTCATCACCAGTGCATACAAAAGTCCAACTCTATTGAGAGCCAGTCGCATTAACCCTAACACTGCCAGGCGCAGCACAGTGCATCGGGTAAAAAAGGTCTGGTGCACTTTGATGCATTCAGCTGTCAGCATCAGTGCATAAACGACTACAGTCCAAGACTATGAGAGCTAATCCCCATTCATAAATACCTGAGACAGTTTAGGCATTCCCATTGGTCGAGAGTCCGTCACGTGGCCGGTATTAAACGGACGATAAAGACATGGCTGGAAGTGTTTAAAACCAGCTGGCAACAAAATACGTCACACGATGTCGCATTATACCCGTCCCCAGGGCTCACTTTATTTCCAACCGTACATCTCCAATAGTAAGAACGGGTGGTGTTGGCGCGTACAGCTCGACACCCTGGGAACGAGGTTGCCAATGGCAGTAATAGTCTGGTTCCTAGTAAATACGCTTTATTGCATGTATTGTGTAGAGCGACAGAGGCGGAAACATGTCATTTGACACGCACAGAATGGCGAAACACCGAAATTCACTTGCGACAATTTTCCGTGATTTTCGGGGCTTTTTTGGCTGAATTTTACAAAAAAGGTATTTATGAATGGGAATAAATGTGTGTTCGGTCGGTATTAATCACTCTGTTTAATACCGCTTGGAGTCTGGGTGCTGATAATTACCCTCGCCTTCGGCTCGGGTAATTATCAGCACCCAGACTCCAAGCGGTATTAAACAGAGTGATTAAAACCTCTCGAACACACATTTATTCCCTTATTGAACTATGCCAGAGATAGATTCTGCTGTGTTGAGATGCCAGAGATAGATTCTGCTGTGTTGAGTGGCCAGAGACTCTGAAGCAGTTTGACCTTGAGATTTCTGATCATGATGGATCTTGCTGCACCCTGCGGCCAAGTCACTTTGACAAACGATGCAGTTTGCTGCGTGTGGCATATGATGCTCACAGAATACCCCTTGGGGGTAAGGGTTAATTAAAGTCAGATGTAACAGGGACACAAACAATTGGACCCCTAATTTATGAACAGACCCGCCTACATTTACAAGTATAAATGTGACCGGCTCTACAAAAAGGTGTATTAAGTCGCACTATGCACTATCATGTAATGGCCCGCTCAACATTGAGAGGGTATAAACATTTCATCAAAATGTGAGTTTCATTTTTTGTCTTGATTGACATCTTTAACACCTACAGTTTCAGGTTTCATTCAAAGAAATGTTGATTTTGATGATTAAAGTGGAAAAAAACTACCATTTTGTGTGCATCGTTCTGTTGTAGTACTAGTACAGCAGAGCCGGCTATTTCAAAGCCTGTTTTCTCAGTTGTGTAATTTGAACTCCAAGGAAGTAATCAATATGTAAACATGTCATATCTCCAAAATGAGAGGGGCTATGGGGCTATATTATATACCAATTGAAAGCTTACGTTGTGGGTGTTTTAACCATGTATATAACTTCTTTTTTTGCGACATAATACACCATTTTGTAGAGCCGGTCAAAAATGTACAATTTATGACAAGCTTGTGTTAAATGAACAAAAAACGAGACACATACATTGTATATTTATGTACATTCTAATAGACAATGCGCAGCTCTAAAACACATCCACGTACATTGTACATGTACTGGGTTAAAAGTAGGATACACCATTTGCAAATAAAACAATATTTCCGAATTATTAGAAAATATCTTACTTGTATAAAAGTAAAGAATGATTGTAGGCATCCAGCAAAATGATTGCGTTAAATATACTGTAATTGTTCCAACAAATACATTTTATAAAAACAAAATCCCGATCGCTGGACGGCCATCTAGGACAACTTAAAAAAAACACTGCCTGATGCCGGTTGAAAACGAACGCCATTTTTCTTGGTTTTCTCAGCATCCATGATTGTAAAACTTCGGACAGGCCAGTTAAACGATATTTACTATAAAATACAACCCCCCAAATCCACCCATTCATGATATTTCAAGCAATTACCAATGGTGTATCCTACCTTTAATAATCTTTGACACAATGATACAAAACATGCCCATGCTGTGTATATACCTTTCGTTTCTGTATTTAGGTCACCAGTGCAGGTTTAGAAATAGTTTGAAGGTAAAAAAAAAGAAAAATAAATGGAGAAAAATTGAATATGATCAATACAATGCTTAATTCTGTCAAAATCTCAAGCCGTAATATAGAATTTTCACGAGTGCAAGAAAGAAGGTTATGAATGTTTATTTGTGACCCGCTCCAGGAAAAGGTGACATAAGTCGCGCTACGCATTTATGAGTAACGGCCTGTTCAAGTTAAATATTTATGTCAACATTTGATTTTCATTTTTTGTCTTAAATTACATCTTTAATATCCAAAGTTTCAGATTAAATTAACAAAAAGCTGGAATTCAATAAATAAAATGAAACAAAACCTTTTAAGAGTGCATGGTTCCAATGTATTGTCTTTAGTTTTGTTGTGTTTCGAAGCCTGTTTTCTCAGTTGTGTATTTTGAATTCCATTGAACCCATTAATATGAAAAAACGTCATATCACCGGAACGGGAGGGGCTATGGAGCTGTACTATGTACCAAATGAAAGCTTAAATCCTGGACTTTTTAATCATGTACATAACTCCATTTTTAGTTTTAGTTTTTTTTCCTGGAGCGGGTCACATTTCTGTTGTTTACTCTTAGACTTTGATCTGCCTGAATTCGCTCGTACTTGACAGTTTACGCTGTTTTTTTGTACAAGTTGTACGTGTGAACGTGACGAAGGCTACTTCCTTTGAAAGAAGGGGTACCAGCACATTTGTCGATTTGTTGTTAGGTCGCCAGACAAAACAGTCGGGTAAAGCCTGTTCAAATTTACGGCCCGGCTACTACAAGCGGAAAACAAGCAATCAAATAACTCACACAAGAGAAATTGTTTATTCACTTGAAGTATCCGACTGTGAATATATTCTATCACAAGGTTTACACATCGTAGATATACCTCACGATATATCAAACGTTAAATCTATCACCGTGGAAGCAAAGAGTTTTAAACCTCTCTAGGATTGCCTTTTGATGAGCATGACAACCAATTATAAAAGATTTAGTCATATCATGGAGCAATAAACTAGAAGGAGTTAGAACGAAGACGCCTCTTATCTTAATCCGATTAGCGCCCAGGCTCTCCACCATAGAGAATGCACTGCGCCCAATGCATCAACGGCCGGCCTTTGTGCACAGAGATGGCCACCGTGTTTTCACTGGTAACCTAACGACTCTCCAAAAACTGAACCAGCAAATAAACTAGACTGATCAGTAGGCACTGTAATGACATAAAGCTGAAATTGTAATGTTCAATTTTTTATAATAATACATTTTTCAAAGATTTTCAAAGGCTGAAAAACAACCGAAGCAGACAATGTCGACATGAGGAAAACAGTGATACATGTTGCACTGCGAGCCAGGTAGAGCCAGTTGGTGAAATGTGCTTTCTAAAAAACAATCCAACGCGACTGGAATTTCCCGACTTCCCCGGCGAGGCCACGGTGGCGCGTAATCTGTTTTAGTCTTTAGCGCTTTGTTTTCTGAGCGAGCCTTGCGGTCGGTCGTAAAGCTCCT
This sequence comes from Crossaster papposus, assembly GCA_037893245.1. Lineage (NCBI taxonomy): Eukaryota > Metazoa > Echinodermata > Asteroidea > Velatida > Solasteridae > Crossaster > Crossaster papposus. Next base: position 63,319 of record JBAIAA010000752.1, read on the forward strand.
GTCGGTGGCCTTCTGTGTTTCCTTTTATCTTAGGTTGTTCTAACTCCTAGTTTATTGCTCCATGGTCATATATCATACTCGGCAATAAGCGATAGATAGTGGGAAAGTCTCGGTCTCGGTCTCGAAGGTCTTGGTCTCGAAAGCCTCGGTGTCTGTCTCGTTCTCGTACCTAAGGTTCTCGACTACTACACCTATCCACCCCACTATCTCCTCACCTTTCTCTGGCTGGTTCATCTCATCGCACAGGTGCAGGTCGATGCTTCGGGTGAATAAGTGATACGAGGTTTCCTGGACGTCGTATTTTTCAAAGTACTGCAGGCTCTGTAGCTCCTTCTGCGTTTTGATGTTGTGGGCAGCGTGGCTTGCAGGGCTATCTTGGGCCGGCGCTGTGGCAGGCTGGTATTCAAGTACAGATGGAGAAGAAACAAAGCCGTAACATTTAACCAGTTCGTGCCGGATGACGAATATAAACGCAAGGTTTTCCCCGGATTCAAAACGGATGTCGCATAAACACGCCACGAGCAAGGCCGGATTGTCTGTCAGCAGCGAGCAAGGCCGGAAATGTCTGTCAGCAGCGAGCAAGGCCGGAAATGTCTGTCAGCAACGAGCAAGGCTGGAAATGTCTGTCAGCAGCGAGCAAGGCCGGAAATGTCTGTCAGCAACGAGCAAGGCTGAAAATGTCTGTCAGCAGCGAGCAAGGCCGGAAATGTCTGTCGGCAGCGAGCAAGGCCGGAAATGCGTGGGTGTGCTTCCAGGTACTGGCGGCCTGAACCTGCTTCGGATCGAGTTTCGTTAAAAGATAATCCCGCGCGTCGGCTTGGTGATGTTAAAATAATCCCGGTGCGAACTGGTTAAAGGTAGAATACAATATTGATTATTAAACAATATTTACAATAAAATACAACCCCCCAAATTCATGATAATTTAAGCAATTACCAATGGTGTATCCCACCTTTAAAGATAGAATACACCTATTGCTTTTAACAGTAGTGAAAATGGATTGTGAGGGGGTTCATAGTTATAGTAAATATTGTAATTCTAATCTGGTTTTTTTTTAGTTTTGTGTTCAGAGATGCTGGAAAAACCAAGAACATTAATGCCATTTTTGTAGTCTGGTTCCTAGACTTCCTTTAGACGAAACAAAGCAATTTATAGACGTCAATGAATTATCAGGCTAGGAAACCAGACTAATTGGCTGGCACCCATTCAAGGATGTGTAACTGTACTGCAAATAAAATGGCCTAGCCAAACAAAAAAAGAAATGCCCTAGCCCCCCCACCCCCCCCCAAAAAAAAAAAATAGCTCTAGCCAAAAAAATAAAAAATAGCCCTAGCCAAACAAAAAAAGAAATGCCCTAGCCATATATCCTCAAATTTGTTCTCGTGTACAAAATGGTTAGAAAGTCGAGCACCTTTTTCAAAATGCTTCTATTTCAACCACAATTAATTTCCTGGGTTGAAATGTTGACCCAATTTACCCTATATTATACCCTAACCCAAACACTGACCCTAACCCACATCCTAACCCTAGTTTAAAGTAATTTGAGTAAAATTCAAAAATCTATTTTATAAAAAATTAATATGTGGAGACCTTTTGACTATCATTGTCCCCATTGTGTTCAGAAGCCATTTTCATAGAGCTGCTTAAGCATAAAAATTGCTTAAGCACAAAACATTCTTGCTTAGTAAAACCAGCTTACCAGCCATAACTCCATGATATGTATATTGTTTGTGATTGGAACTTAGTTGTTGTTAGCTTAGCATAACGATCACATGGAATTTTGGCTCCTTACCTGATTTACCAAGCAAGGTTTTTTGTGCTTAAGCAACATTTCGTGCTTAAGCAGCTCTATGAAATTGGCCCCTAGTCTCCACAGGGTATTAAATTTAGAAATGAACAAAACCAGAGAGGGGGAAACCGGGCTATATACCTGTCCCTTGTCAGACGCCCTGGCTTTGCTCAGGTTAGCGGCTCTCTGGATGACAGGAATGAGACTACGGATGTGAAGGATGACAGCCTTCATCTGAGAGTCCGTCAGCACCCACAGGATGTCGTCTAGTAACATCTCAAGCTTGGACGTCACCAAGGTGCAGTCTGTCTCTCGCTTCTTGATGGTAACCCGCACCTGGTCACCGGGGAAATCAGAAAAAAACCGAGAGGTACCTCAGTTTATATACTCTGATGGTAACCTGAAGCTGGCTACCGGTGAAAAGACAGAAAATTTGCATTCGTGACGGTCCACGACGAAACGGCTGTAAAGTAGGCATCTTGACGTTTTGAGATATTTCGAGAAATAAAATCTACAAGAAATAAGCTTTAAAATGATGTATTACAAAACATAGTTGGTATTTATGGTTAGCTACAACAAGTAACACTGAATATGAAAATTCTTAGTTTTTGTATTGTTGTTCACATATTTTAATGGTCCTTTTCTAAAAATAAGCTCTGGCGACTTTACAGCCCTTTTGTCATAGATGGTCACATATGTTTTGTTGGGTTTGATGGTAACCCGCACCTGGTCACCAGGGAAAAAAGAAACAAGAGGTACATCGGATTTTTTACTTTTATTATTATTATTATAAGAATGTATTTCCGTTATAAACAAATTGTACGATTGGTTTTTTTTATTTTATGGAAATTGCAGACGAATAGATAACATCTCACAAATGGCCTATCAAAAATATGCCTACATAAGACATTTGTCTTGCGTGTTCGGATTTGACGTGCAAGGTCTCGAGTGGTTTCGTTTATTTTCACACAGCGCGGCATCACATGATCTCGCTTATGAAACAAACATGCCCTCGATCTTGATGGTAATCTGCCCCTGGTTACCAGTGAAAGAGAGCCACTTAACCAGTTCGCGCCGGAGGACGTATATACACACAAAGTTTTCCTGAGATTCAAAACAGATGACGCATAAACACGCCACGAGCAAGGCCGGAAATGTCCGTCGGCAGCGAGCAAAGCCGAAAATGTAATGGGCGTGCTTCCCGATACCATCGGCCGGAACCGGCCTCGGATCGAGTTTCATTAAAAATAATCCCGCGCCTCGGCTCGGTGAATGTTACAATAATCCCGGCGCGTACTGGTTAAATCTACCAAACTTCCTGGGTCTGGATGGTAACCCGCACTTGGTTACCAGTGAAATTAAAGACATGATTCTATCTTTCTCCGCAGTCATGATGGTAGTTATAATAGCCATTTTTTCCATACCTTTCCCTGATTAGTGATCAACCTAATTGGAGTAGTGGGCCGTTCCTTGTCAGTCTCTATCGCATCTAATGTCAGGCGCACGGTGGACCATTCCAGTTCTTTGAAGGTAAGCATCTGCTCCCGATTGGAGTCTTTGATGCGAGTGTAGCGTAGGTCTGCAGATTTCCAGTTGGGCGTTGTACTCTGAACAATGAGTTGGGCAATCTGTGTTAAACATACAAAAAAAGATTAAAAAATGAATAAATAACTAGAAATGTGTTTGTGGACAAACACAGAGCTGTTTCGCTTGTCTAAAAATGACTTTGAATATGTGAGTGGTGGTCTATGTGTGTACCAAATCTGAAGTCGATCGGATTTACCAAAGTGCCAAATATATCTTGGTTGCAAAAAACGTGTACAAATCCTATGGGAAAAACTGCACCTTTAACGTGACGTCACATGGCCCACGATGACGTCGTCATGACGTCATCTTAATTTCCGTCTATAACACATCCTGGAATACTTGCATACCAAGTTTGACCCCAATCAGACCTTTACTTCCAGAGATAGAGGGTCTTAAAAACTACACCTTTAAAGTGACGTCACCTGACCCACGATGACGTCATCATGACGATTATCCTTGTGGCCCTCATAGAAATGGTGGTCGAGGTGTGTACTAAGTCTCGAGTCGATTGGATTTACCAAAGTGTCAAATTCAATAGTCTGACGAAAAACGTGTACAAAACCTATAGGGAAAACTGACCTTTAATGTGACGTCACATGGCCCATGATGACGTCGTCATGACGTCATCTTAATTTTCGTCTATAACACATCCTGGAATACTTGCATACCAAGTTTGACCCCAATCAGACCTTTACTTCCAGAGATAGAGGGTCTTATAAACTGCACCTTTAATGTGACGTCAAATGACCCACGATTACGTCATCATGGCGATTTTTCTTCTGGCCCCTCTGGGGATGGTGGTCGAGGTGTGTCTTAAGTCTCAAGTCGATCGGATTCACCGAAGTGTCAAATTCAATATTCTGAAGAAAAACGTGTACAAATCCTATGGGAAAAAATTGCACCTTTAACGTGACGTCACGTGACCACGAATGACGTAATCGTGACAAATTTCTTCTAGGATCATCTGTGGGTGGTGGTCTAAGAGTAGGCCAAGTCTCAAGTCGATCGGATTTAACAAAGTGCCAAAGTGTATTGTCCGAACAAAAAACGTGTACAAACCCTATGGAGAAGAGTCTGAAGGAAAAAAAAAAGAAACTAGACATGTGTTTGTGGACAAACACAGAGCTGTTTCGAGTGTCTAAAATTACTTTCAATATGTATGTGGTAATCTTTTGTGTGTGCCAAGTCTCAAGTCGATCAGATTTACTAAAGTGTCAAAGTCAATAGTCTAAAGAAAAACGTGTACAAAACCTATGGGGGAAAATTGAACCTTTAACGTGACACCCCGTAACCTTGAATGACGTAATCGTGCCAAATTTCTTCTACGACCGTCTGTGGATGGTGGTCTATGTGTGTGCCAAGCCTCAAGTCGATCGGATTAACTAAGTGTCAAAGTCAAGAGTCTAAAGAAAAACGTGTACAAAACCTATGGGGGACAAATTAAACCTTTAACTTGACGTCACGTGACCTTGAATGACGCAATCGTGCTGAATTTCTTTCAGAAACATCTGGTGGTGGTGTTCTGAGTGTATGGCAAGTTTCAAGTTGGTCGGATTGACCAAAGTGTCAAATTAAATAGTCTGAAGAAAAACGTGTACAAAACCTATGGGGAAAATTTCACCTTTAACGCTAAGTCACGTGACCTTGAATGACGTAATCGCGACGAATTTCTTCTAGGACCGTCCTTGGGTGGTTGTCTAAGTGTATGCCAAGTCTCAAGTCCATCGGATATACCAAAGTGTCAAAGTGTATTGTCTGAACAAACGTGTACAAATCCTATGGAAAACAAAAGGCAAAAAAAAAAAAAAAAAAAAAAAAAAAAACTAGACATGTGTTTGTGGACAAACACAGAGCTGTTTCGGGTGTCTAACATTACTTTCTATATGTGTATCTGATGATGTGTGCCAAGTCTGAAGTCGATTGGATTTACACAATTGCCAAAGATATATTAGTTGAAAAAACGTGTACAAATCCTATGGGGAAAACTGAACCTTTAATGTGGCGTCACATGACACCCGATGATGTCATCATGATGTCATCTTAATTTACGTCTATGACATATTCTGGAATACTTGCATACCAAGTTTGGCCCCAATCAGACATGTACTTCCAGAGATAGAGGGTCCTAAAATCTTCCCCTTTAATGTGACGTCACATGACCCACGATGACGTCATCCTGACGATTTTCCCCTTGGCCCTCCTGGGTTTGATGGTCGAGGTGTGTGCTAAGTCTGAAGTCGATCGGATTTACCAAATTATCAAATTCAATAGTCTGAAGAAAAACGTGTACAAAACCTATAGAGAAAATTGAACCTTTAATGTGACGTCACATGACACCCGGTGATGTCATAATTACGTCATCTTAATTTTCGCCTATAACACACCCTCGAATACTTGCAAACCAAGTTTGACCCCAACCGGACTTGTACTTTCAGAGTTAGAGGGTCTTAAAAAACTACACCTTTAATGTGACGTCACATGACCCGCGATGACGTCATCTTGATTATTTTTTTCTTGGCCCTCCTAAGGATGGTGGTCGAGGTCTGTGCTAAGTCTCAAGTCGATCGAATTGACAGAAGTGTCAAATTCAATATTTTGAAGAAAAACGTGTACAAAACCTATGGAGAAAATTGTACCTTTAATGTGACGTCACATGACACCCGATGATGTCATAATTACGTCATCTTAATTTTCGTCTATAACACATCCTGGAATACTTGCAAACCAAGTTTGACCCCAACCGGACTTGTACTTTCAGAGTTAGAGGATCTTAAAAACTACACCTTTAATGTGACGTCACATGATCCGCGATGACGTCATCTTGAATATTTTTTTCTTGGCCCTCCTAAGGATGGTGGTCGAGGTCTGTGCTAAGTCTCAAGTCGATCGAATTGACAGAAGTGTCAAATTCAATATTTTGAAGAAAAACGTGTACAAAACCTATGGAGAAAATTGAACCTTTAATGTGACGTCACATGACACCCGATGATGTCATAATTACGTCATCTTAATTTTCGTCTATAACACATCCTCGAATACTTGCAAACCAAGTTTGACCCCAACCGGACTTGTACTTTCAGAGTTAGAGGGTCTTAAAAAAATACACCTTTAATGTGACGTCACATGACCCGCGATGACGTCATCTTGATTATTTTTTTCTTGGCCCTCCTAAGGATGGTGGTCGAGGTCTGTGCTAAGTCTCAAGTCGATCGAATTTACAGAAGTGTAAAATTCAATATTTTGAAGAAAAACGTGTACAAAACCTATGGAGAAAATTGAACCTTTAATGTGACGTCACATGACACCCGATGATGTCATAATTACGTCATCTTAATTTTCGTCTATAACACTTCCTGGAATACTTGCATACCAAGTTTGACCCCAATCAGACCTTTACTTCCAGAGATAGAGGGTCTTAAAAATTACACATTTAAAGTGACGTCACATGACCCACGATGACGTCATCATGACGATTATCCTTGTGGCCCTCCTAGAGATGGTGGTCGAGGTGTGTACTAAGTCTCGAGTCGATTGGATTTACCAAAGTGTCAAATTCAATAGTCTGACGAAAAACGTGTACAAAACCTATAGGGAAAACTGCCCCTTTAATGTGACGTCACATGACACCCGATGACGTCATCGTAATGTCATCTTAATTATCGTCTATAACACATCCCAGGATACTTGCATATCAAGTTTGTCCCCAATCGGGCCTGTACTTCCAGAGATAGAGGGTCTTATAAACTGCACCTTTAATGTGACGTCAAATGACCCACGATGACGTCATCATGACGATTTTTCTTTTGGCCCCTCTGGGGATGGTGGTCGAGGTGTGTCTCAAGTCTCAAGTCGATCGGATTTACCGAAGTGTCAAATTCAATTTTCTTAAGAAAAACGTGTACAAATCCTATGGGGAAAAATTGCACCTTTAACGTGACGTCACGTGACCACGAATGATGTAATCATGACGAATTTCTTCTAGGACCATCTGTGGGTGGTTGTCTAAATATATGCCAAGTCTCAAGTCGATCGGATTTACCAAAGTGCCAAAGTGTATTGGCTGAAGAAAAAACGTGTACAAAACCTATGGAGAGGAGTCTGAAACAGAGGAAGAAAAAAAAACTAGACATGTGTTTGTGGACAAACACAGAGCTGTTTCGACTGTCTAACGTTACTTTCAATATGTGTGCTATAGGTCTATGTGTGTGCCAAGTCTGAAGTCGATTGGATTTACACAAGTGCAAAAGATAAATTAGTTGAAAAAAACATGTACAAATCCTATGGAGAAAAATTGAACCTTTAATGTGACGTCACATGATACCCGATGATGTCATCATGATGTCATCTTAATTTTCGTCTGTAACACATCCTGGAATACTTGCATACCAAGTTTGACCCCAATCGGACATGTACTTCTAGAGATAGAGGGTCCTTAAAACTAAACCTTTAATGTGACGTCACATGACCCACGATGACGTCATTATTACGATTTTTCCCTTGGCCCTCCTGGTGATGGTGGTCGAGTTATGTGCTAAGTCTGAAGTCGATAAAATTCACGAAAGTGTCAAAGTCAATAGTCTAAAGAAAAACGTGTACAAACCCTATGGGGAAAAAAATTGCACCTTTAACTTCACGTCACGTGACCTTGAATGACGCAATCGTGCCATATTTATTTCAGAAACATCTGGGGGTGGTATTCTAAGTGTATGCCAAGTTTCAAGTCGGTCGGATTTACCGAAGTGCCAAAGTCAATAGTCTGAAGAAAAACGTGTACAAAACCTATGGGGAAAATTAAACCTTTAACGTGACGTCACGTGACCTTGAATGACGCAATCGAGCCAAATTTCTTCTAGGACCATCTGTGGGTGGAGGTCTAAGTGTATACCAAGTCTCAAGTCGATTGGATTTAGCAAAGTGCCAAAGTGTATTGGCAGAACAAACGTGTGTAAATCCTATGGGTAAAAACACTGAAAGTGGAAAAAAAAAAAAAAGAAAAAAAAAAAAAAAAAAAAAAGAAAAAAAAAAACTTTAACGAAAACAAAAGCTGTTTCGGTGGAAAACCGAAACAGCTAAAAAAAAGAAAAAAAAAAAAAAAAAAAAACTTTAACAAAAACAATAGCTGTTTCGGCTGAATTGCCGAAACAGCTAATAACAAATATTAAAGTAAACAATAATAACAGTCTACACATAGAGCCCCAATAAGCCATCGTTTTTTCAGAATAATTACAGGATATCTAGCGCAATCATTTTGCTGGATGCCTAGAATCATTATTTACTTTCAGATGAGTAAGATATTTCTTAATAATTCGGTAGTAAATATTTTTGATATCTGCAAATGGTGTATCCTACCTTTAAGACAAAAAAGAAAATCTAATTTTGACCAAAAGATATTTACCCTATTAACTTTAACAGGCCATTACTTATAAATGCATAGCGCGACTTATGTCACCTTTTTCTGGAGCGGGTCACATGTATGCTAGTAGTGTTTATTTTTCATTCGGTCTCATTATTCATTAGTTGTGAATCCCCTGCATTTTCTAGTTGCCCTCAGGCATGGCTCAACTGGGTAAGCAGGCTAGGCGGGCATAGATAGAACTAAATTTGATCTAGCAGTAATTGGCTTCCTGGGTCTATGCATGTGAAATGCAGTGAGTTCCATATACAAGTACCTCCGGTAGCTACACTTAATGCACATTAAAGGTGGGATACACCATTGGTAAATGCTTGAATTATCATGAATGGGTGGATTGGGGGGGGGGGGGGGGGGGGGGGTTGTATTATAACCCTAACCCTACCTAATGCTACCTTTTTACTACTAGTAGTAAAAAGTAGTATGCAGTACTCTCACTGACTTGTGTGCAATGCCTGTAGTAATTTTTAGTATTTGGTACTTCACCCCTAATTGCACTCGTAGTACTTTTTAGCATTGGGTCCCTCTGCTTGCTGAGTGTGCATGGCCCATGTATGCTGTGTAAGGTGTTCTAAACTCTACAGCAAAAATTGTCACTTGGGACACAGCAATGGGTCAAGGCTGGACTACTGCATTTTTTGCCAGGTAAGTATTACTGACCTGTATTGCCACTATTAGTATTTTGTAGTTGGCAGTATCTGTACTCGGTCAGTACACACCCAATCATCAGTCACGGAAAGACCCAATGCTACAAAATACTAAGTAGTACTCTGTAGTACGCAGTTCTTTAGCCCAAAGTAAGGCCTAGGGGGTTAGGGTTAAAGTAAATATCGTTTAAAGCGATCGTACACGTTTGGTAATTGGAACCCATTGTTTGTTTCAATCCTATATAGTTATAGATATATACCATAAAACTAACCTGTAAAAATTTCATTTCAAAAGGTGGTAGCGATTTTGAGATATTGCCAAAAATATGAAGCAGTTATGTCCACGCAGGAAGAATAATCTGCATTGGAATACACAGTCTGAGAAACGTCACTGCAGTAACGCTTCTCAGATTCAAATTTTTAGGGATAAAAAGTGATATCTTTTTCCATAACCGCAGTACTTCAAAGTGAAAAGTTTCTAAAAATGCATTATACTATCCAAAGCTGCTGTACTTCTTACCAAGTAAGTTTTGATTGCCATTAATTTTTGGAGTAATTACCAAACGTATACGATCCCTTTAACTGACCTTTCCGGAGTTTTATAATCATGGATGCTAAGAAAATCAAAAATAAACGGCATTCGTTTTTAACCGGCGTCAGGCAGTAGTTCTTATGCAGTTTTTTTCGCTATCGCCGTCCATCGATCGTTAGTTTTGTTAAATCAAATTCTATTTTCGGAAACAATTACAGGATATCTAGCGCATTCATTTTGCTGGATGCCTACAATCATTATTTACTTTCAAATAAGTAAGATATTTCTTAATTAATTCGGTAGTAAACATTTTCTAAATCTGCAAATGGTGTATCCTTCCTTTAATAGCAAGTTAACTGGGGTTGGAATAGGACTAGATTATGCAGACAAGACGTTATGTAAGCGGGGAAGTCACAAAAAAATAACCAGTGTACCGTTTTTTGTTTTATTTGTCAAGGCACCCATGTACTGTATCTAACCCTGTTTTCCCCTTATATTAAATTATATTATATTATATTAACCTTGTTCTATGTTTAAAATAACCCATAAGAAAATTTGTTGAATAAAAAGACAAACGTTAACGATAATCGGATTGGAACCACAGACTTTTTGATCCGTAGCTCTCCTCTCTACCAACTATATGCTATTGGCGAGTTGGTTGAGGACAGCTGTTCTTTGTATTTCTTTATAGTTCTTTAAGGTATATGAGTTGCCATTGCTCTTTCTCATGAATATACATGCATTCACGTACCACCCAGCTCCTGAAAAACAAAATATCACGAACCGCTACACCGGTTAGTATTTAGTATCTTCCTGTATTAAGCGGGCACCGACCATGTACATGTACTTCTGAACTGAACCCGAACTGATGTTCAGGGGAAAAAAGTCGGAACCGGAACCGAACTGGAACTGGAACCGGACCGGAACCGGAACCGGAAAGTATCTTCCTGTATTAAGCGGGCATCGACCATGTACATGTACTTCTGAACTGAACCCGAACTGATGTTAGGGGAAAAAAGTCGGAACCGGAACCGAACTGGAACCGAACTAGAACCGAACTAGAACCGAACCAGAACCGAACCGGGAGGATTAGTTTCAGCACTACTACACCTACCTGTAGGTTGATGTGGAATGTATCTGATTTCAACATGCCCGTTATCGAGTTGATGTGAATGTACATGCCGTCAACAACCTTCTCGGCAAAACCGTACCTGCTGACCGGTCTGAAAAACAAACAAAATGCAAAAAGCTTAAACTGGGTACATTCGTTTTATACCTATTGACCGGTTGTATTTTATCGTTTAACTGGCCTGTTCGAAGTTTTACAATCCTGGATGCTGAGAAAAGCAAGAAAAACAGTGTTTGTTTTTAACCGGCATCAGTCAGTGCTTCTTATGTTGGCATCCGGTGATTTTGTAAATTTGTATATACAATTCAATTTTTCGCAACAATTACAGGATATCTACCGCAATCCATTTGCTGGATGCCTACAATCATTATTTACGTTCAAATAAGTAAGATATTTCCTAATAATTCGGTAGTAAGTTTTGATAACTGTATTAACCCTTTAAACTCAGGCCTGTTTTCGAAGATTTGGTACGTGTTGCTAGTTTGTATATACAAATATCATTTACAGTGTACAAATCCCATATAATTATGTATCATTGGAAAAATTACAAATAGGGCTATATTTTGGGGGAATATTTGGACCCCCAGGAGCTTTTAAGGTACTTATAAGTCAGATGTAGCGCGGGGCTGAGTGCAAAGGGTTAAGCAACATACTATTCTTGGTATACAACTTGGATGACAAGCAAGGACTCACACTTGCAATTGCTTTGCCGTGTCTTCCAGCGCTTCTGTCGTTTCTCTCAGAGTCCGACAGGTGGCCATTTCCAGCTCCACCTGGTCCAGATACTGGTGCAAAAAAAAAATTAAAAAAATATTAACCCCAACCTTTAAAAGACAATCAGTTTAGGGGTCAAGTACCCAGCGAGCGCTGTGTTGTGGGGCGAGCGCCGTGTTTTGTTGTGGGGCGAGCGCCGTGTTTTGTTGTGGGGCGAGCGCCGTGTTTTGTTGTGGGGCGAGCGCCGTGTTTTGTTGTGGGGCGGGCGCCGTGTTTTGTTGTGGGGCGGGCGCCGTGTTGTGGGGCGAGCGCCGTGTTGTGGGGCGAGCGCCGTGTTGTGGGGAGAGCGCCGTGTTGTGGGGAGAGCGCCGTGTTGTGGGGCGAGCGCCGTGTTGTGGGGCGAGCGCCGTGTTGTGGGGCGAGCGCCGTGTTGTGGGGCGAGCGCCGTGTTGTGGGGCGAGCGCCGTGTTGTGGGGCGAGCGCGGTGTTGTGGGGCGAGCGTTGTGTTGTGGAGCGAGCGCCGTGTTGTGGGGCGAGCACGGTGTTGTGGGGCGAGCGCGGTGTTGTGGGGCGAGCGCTGTGTTGTGGAGCGAGCGCCGTGTTGTGGGGCGAGTGCTGTGTTGTGGGGCGAGTGCTGTGTTGTGGGGCGAGTGCTGTGTTGTGGGGTGTGCCCACTCTGTACTTACAATGCAGATTGGGTGCGTTTTCAACTTGGTCCAGGGAATCTGAGGGAAAAAAATCACAGAAATTCCTACATCAGAAACATACATGTATGGATGAGCCTATCTTTTGAGAATCCAACATTGTAATGAAATGAATGATACTACAACACACATGTACACATGTAATACAGTATATCATGTCTTTTAAAATTAACAATTATGCAAATCGTCCATCACAAGGCCAAAGGCCACCCGAGGTGTGGGCTACCATAGAAAAGTGTGGAAAAACCAGCCCCTCACACTGAAACAAGACAATCGGATCTCTTCTCAGTATGAATAAGGCTGGGATGGGTAACTACATGTAAACAAAACCATTGTACTTCACAAAAGTGATCATGTGCAGTATGTACAAATGCATGTACACGATAAAAACATATTTGTGAGGGGTTCTGGAAACATTAGACGGAACTGGGCAGAGGTTTAAATGAAGGTTCCCAGGTATCAGAAAAGAAGATAAAATTCTGCTTACAATGCCGTTTGTTGCACTTCAATCAGACATTCCGTTAACAAGTTACGGCTGTTTAAAGTTCGCATTTATCAGCATGTCGCAAAAGTAAAATGTTGAGAAAAGGCCTTTGAAGTTTTGAGTTTTGTACATATAAAAAAATGCCAATTGTTTAAAAAAAAAAAAAAATTATTCCTCTACTTCTATACTATTTCTTAACAAAATATAGTTAGTAAGCATACCAAAGATTACAAATATCAATAAATCTAAAAATTAAAAAAAATCTCTCATTATTCATAATTAGTTTTCTCCACTATGCCCTGTGCCCAGTTCCGTCTCATTTTGCAAGAACCCCTCACAATTATTAAAGCCATGCATGTTAATTAAAGGCATTATCAAAATCATTACCACACCAAATCAATAAAACACATCAGCCTGAGCAGGATATACATGTATACTTATAATACTGTTACATGTATGCGGGTAGAAATGCCTGTGTGCAATGTTTACTTTACCATGTATGCAAATGTCCTAGTATATATATGTTGACTTACGAAACCCGGACAAAGTTAACATTTTTAATTTTTTTTATTTAGATTTAAAGGTAGGATACATCATTAGTAATTGCTTGAATTGTCATGAATGGGTGAGTTGGATTTGGGGGATTGTATTTTATAGTAAATATCGTTTAACTGACCTGTCCGAAGTTTTTCAATCATGGATGCCGAGAAAAGCAAGAAAAACAGCGTTTGTTTTCAACCGGCGTTGGGCAGTTATTCTTATGTTATCTTTGTTTTTTCGCAATCACCGTCCGGCGATCACAAATTTTTCTTTATAAAATTCTATTTTTCGGAATAATTACAGGATATCTAGCGCAATCATTTTGCTGGATGCCTAGAATCATTATTTACTTTCAAATGAATAAGATATTTCTTTAATAATTCAGTAGTAAATATTTTCAATATTTGCAAATGGTGTATATAAATGATGTATCATTTACATACATGTACCAGTATGTACCCCAACCCTATCTCCCCTGGGGGAAGGATTTAGTGATAAAACCCTGACAACCTGATTATGAGAAAAACAGCTTTGAAGTTCAGAAAAGCCCATTATTTCTATACTAGTACACAATTGTTTCACCAAACTGACAAAAAACACACTTCTGGGTGATTGATTACGTTCAAACTTTGGGAGAATGTAGAATAATAGTTTGGGATTCAGAAAAAACCCAAAAGCTCATAATGGTAAAATCCACCCCCGAAATGACTTCACGAGTACATTGTAATAAAACACATTGTGCGACTTTGTCCGGGTTTCTTTGGAACAAGTCGCATTATGTGATAGTGTACATAGTCGTAAAACATGTAACATTTTACAGTGTTTTGGTTGGTTGGTTTTGCTTTTTGTGGACCACCTGACCCTATATCTACATTGTAGATGTATGCATAATGTGTATGTACATTATGCGGATACATATACACATGTACCGGTACGTATCAATTTTATTGATTCATTTACCCAGGCCTCAACCTTAAGCTTCAGAGGGTCAAGGCCACTTGGCCTCAAAGGCTCCAAAAATGAAAGGGGCACCAAGGCCAACCTAAAGGGCACCAAGGCCATTTTCAAACTGTTATTTGTTCATCCCCGGATCACCGCCCCAACTCTCCGAGTCAACGCCCCCCCCCCCCCCCCCCCCATCCTTCTTCCAAAAACCTCAAGGCTCAACAAAATCCGCTGTTTCAGTAAATTTAACCTTGAAGATGAATATAAAATTCTTAAAAACAAAAAAAATATTCTTAGAAATAAATATGATTATAAAAATTTAAAATGACCCCCCCCCCCAAAAAAAAAAGCTAAATAATTGGCCTATGTAAACGTAAATATGATCATGAAAATTGAAAACGAATCCCCCTAACGCCATATCATTCGCCTATGTAAACGTGCATGTTTATGCCTAGCCCTAGTCTATGGCCGGCCGGCCCCGCGTCCATCAGTGCCAAAAAAAACCCGATTTCATGGAAACCATTTGGTCTAAAACTCGGCATGCAGGTTCATTTATTATAGCGCATCGATATTTCGCCATAATTAGGACTTTTTCGTGGTTCCGTCTGGTGTAATTTGTCTCTAAATCTGCGTAAAAAAACATTAAAATATTCCCGATAAACGCAAAACATCATGGCGGGACAAGTCTGCGCAGGCGTGCATAGCTCGTCGCACCGAACAACAGAGGGCGCTCTGCTAGTGCCCTAGGTTGTTTGGTGCGACGAGCTTTGTACGCCGCGCCTGCGCAGACTTGTTCCGCGATATCATTTTGCGTTATTCGCGAATTATTTTTGGCCAGTCTATACACGAGTAGTCTGGTACCGTGTTTTTAGTAAACAACTCAACTACGTTTGATATGGTTGCCATGCCACGTTCTCCTCTGCAAGTACTTGCGCGATGCATGGCGCAAGCAGCATTATGAAAACTAGTGCGCGGCGCGGGAGAGAATGTACGCTACATACGTCGAAACAATTTGATCTTCGTAATGGGTCACAACGTTAACATTATATTTTAATAACACTTTCGAATACATAATGTAATGGAATCAATGAAAAGGGGCACGACGGCCAAGTGGCCGTAAGGTACGTGTTTTTTTAAGGGGCTTCACGGCAATTCGCTGGGGCATCGCGGCAATGGCCGCTGGTGGCCGCTGTAGAGGTTGAGGCCTGATTTACCCACACAACCTGTGTTGATTTGAGCTTGATAAATGATATGCACACAGCTGTACGGTACTTTAATACAGTGTACAGTGTATTGTGACAAGTTCCAAATGTACACTAAAAAGGGAATTGGTTTGGGGAAAATGAGTAATTGGTGAAATTTGGTCCAGGATTCTTAACTACACTAATTCAAAAAGAATGTCCCATGAAAAAAAGTACTTGTATGTAATGGTTGACTGTTTGTGCATGCGTGTTCGTGGTGTCTACTGCCCTGTGTGGGGGTGTGGTATTGCTGGGGTTCTTTTTGAAGCCTTTTAGGAAACCGCTCATTAGGCAAAAAAAAGGATAGTTCTGCTTCCAGTAGCCCTACATGTACCTACCCTATTTTGACAGCCGGAAGCTAACTTTTTTTTGAATTTGTTTTTTTTTAAATAACCCAAACCATCAATTACTACCTTTTTACCCTTGACTACATGCAGACACCTACATTATAATGTGCACAAAATAATTTACCTAACGTACCTATCTTATTTTTAAATGCCATGCAATCGGAAGAGCATTTAAAAAACAATTTGTTTGCCTCAACCAAACAACTTTGTACAAGTTAACATTGTACAATCTTGGCGCCCTAAGCAATACACCCGCCGATTTTCAACTTCATAGTAGTGGCCAGTTCTGGAGATACATGTAATTGAAATATGGACGGACAGACAGACAGCCCTTTCTAGAATTATAGATATAACTGGCCAAAAGGTCCTAGGTTTAGACCAAGTGAGTTCCGCGCACTAAGGTCACGATTAAATTTCCGGGCACCACCGATCCGCTGGCTATAGGACTTTGACGTGTGGTTGATTTTGCTTCTCTCCATCCAGGAGTAAATGGGTACCAGTAAGGGCAGAGATGGTTATCGTTATCGGTTTAGCTGCCTTGCGCCGAAATTGCAGTATCGAGCTGTACAAACGTATACTTCCTAGAGAGCTAAGATTGTTTTTCGGAATGTTCCAATTGGTCCAATGAGCAGGGATAATAATAATTTAAAGCAATTTGATCCGAGTTAATTGCGCTATATAAACAAATTTGTTACTATTATTAAATTTGT
Source organism: Crossaster papposus (assembly GCA_037893245.1). Taxonomy (NCBI): domain Eukaryota; kingdom Metazoa; phylum Echinodermata; class Asteroidea; order Velatida; family Solasteridae; genus Crossaster; species Crossaster papposus. Next base: position 80,098 of record JBAIAA010000752.1, read on the forward strand.
TATTATTAACCAGTTTAAGCCGGGATTAATTTGACATTGACCGGGCCCAGGCACGGGATTGTTTTTTCACGAACCTCGATCCAAGTCGGGTTCAGGCCGCCATCTGTGGGAAGCACACCTTGATATTTCCGGCCCCGCTCGCTGCGAGTCAGTCGCTGATAGATATTTCCGGCTATGCTCGTGACATGTTTATGCGTCATCCGTTTTGAATCCCTGAAAAACTTTGCGTGTATACACATCCTCCTACTCGAACTGGAAATACCAGTTCGCGCCAGATGACGTATATAAACGCAAAGTTTTCCCCACATTTAAAATGGATGACGCATAAACATGCCAAGTTCAAGTTCGGAAATGTCTGTCAGCAGCGAGCAAGGCCGGAAATGCGTGGGTGTGCTTCCCGGCACTATCGGCCTAAACCCGCTTCGGATCGAGTTTCGTTAAAAATAATCCCGCCCCTCGGCTCGGTGATGTTAAAATAAATAATCCCGGCGCAAACTTGTTGACCAGTTCGCGCCGGGATTATTTTTAACGAAATTCGATCTGAGGCGGGCTCAGTCCGATGGTACCAGGAAGCACATACCCCACGCATTTCCGGCCTTGCTCGCTACTGACAGACATTTCCAGCCTTGCTTGTATGTGTTTATGCGTCATTCGTTTTAAATTTGGCAAAACTTTTTGGGTGTATTTGTCCTTCGGCGCGAACTGGTTAAATGCATGTACCACTATGTCCCACAACCAACGTCAATATCCTACCTTGACGGAGACCTTGTTGCACACCACTTTGTTGAGTACCAGCCAAGACGGGAATTCTAAAACCTCCATCAGAGCGGTCTCGTCAAGCTCCAAGTCTGTCAGATTCCCCTCGCCTTTGAGCGTGCTCAGACGAATCCGATCCTGCGACAGGTTCTTGGCAAATCTAAGAATGTCAATGAAAAAAATCTCGTAAATTTCACCCTTTCGTTTGACATTTCAGCCCGTCCATATCTACATGTATAAAGATACGGCCTAGTGCGTGTGAAATACTGGGCTGAAAAATGTGTCACAATACTAGTTATATTTTGCGAAAGAAATGTTATTACGTAGCCTAAGTAATAACATTTCTTTCGCTAAATATAACTCTTTTTGTGACACATTCCGTAGACTATTTGATACATGTACCGGCTAAGTCCTCTTTTTTTAAACACTTTATTGGAAGTTGGACTATAGATGCTGATAAGATGTCTGTCTGTCTGTCTGTCTGTCTGTCGTGGTGTCTGTCCCTTTGTGCGTCCTTCCAATCCCCTCTGTACTCCACAATTCCATAAGGTGTTTCACGGTAATATGGGCCATCTTGTTCACGGGGCAAATTTACACGCGTTGCTGTGTACGCATCGTCAATCAAAAACTTGTGCACTTTCAGTTCCAAGTCATCATGTGTTCATTCCAAAATGTGCGCATGTCTAGCAACGGCAACGCGGGTTCTTTTTGCCCCGTGAACAAGATGGAAAACCTGTGAAAACCGCTAGACACTGACATGCCTGAACTAATTTATTATGTCAACTGACCTGCCTAAATTGTGTGATTTCACTGTTGCTTTTGTTTACACTCTAAGTACGCGCTTCAATATTCCCCCCCCCCCCCCCCCCCCAATTTGTTTTATTTTTTATTTTGCAATAAAATGTGATTCACTGATTGTGAATGTTCTACTTACTTTGAGAGATGCTTGATGATTTGTCCCTTGATTATCGACGCCATCTTAGCTACCTTTTTCTTCCCTTTTAGACTATCAGCAACCCTTTGTCTGCACGCATACGTTGTAAAATTATCTCTTGATTTGACAGCTCAAATAAGAATACGTTTTCGACGCATCCATTAGCAGCCATTTTGTTCTGGAAGGAAAGGGCTGGAGAGGGCGCCCCCATCCTCGACGACTCCACGGTTTATTAAGATCGCGCAAGGAGCGGGTACCGGGTGCGTTCGTTTAGCTTACAGGTGCATATGCAAACGTTACACGAAACCGTTCGATTAGCAACCACGTGATCGTCGTGTTTGCACCAGTGTCAGTCGGTGCCCCATGCTCGGCACGAGCGGTCGGGTGAGGTTCGAAATGTTTGATGTGGTAACAATGTAGGGGTGGGGGAGTAGTAGGGGGTCAGAAAGGACCCCCTATTTAAGAAATTCTTATTCTTAATGAAATTCAAGTCATAATTTTATTTCATGTTTGGTATTTCTAGACCAGATTTTTATAAAGATTAAGAATATCTTGACCAAAAAAAAAAAGCCAAATCTTGCATACCCCTTCCCCAAAATTTTGAACTAAAGGGTATAGTGGTACCGTATTTTGCTGAAAAATATGGACCCCAATTCTTGGAACTGTTCATCTTATTTGTATCTAAATGTAACATAGCGTATTTCTTCTAATGTAAAGATGCCCCTAAAGACCCCATCCCATTAATTAAATAAGGGGCCCTTGAAGACCCCCAGCACTTCCGGACCCCCACATTGTATTGTTGCCACATAGTTTTTGACTAAAATAACAAAATTAATTTAGATTTGAGGTTAATAAGATGTTTTTGCATCATATTTGTAATTACGGTATTCTACATTATTACATATGGTATTTTATGAAATTTTCATACCGCCTTGAAAAAAAACATTTGGGGGGAAGGGGTATGCAGGATTTGGCCTTTTTTTATTGTCAAGATATTCTTAATCTTCATAAAAATCTGGTGTAGAATTACAAAACATTGAATAAAATTATAAAGGAAATTTCATAAAGAATAAGAATTTTTTTACTAGGGGGTCCTTTAGAGACCCCCTACTACTCCCCTACCCCTACATTGTTACCACATCAAATATATAAGGCTGAATTAACTAACTGGGTTAAAATTGTGAGGTTAATAAGAGTTTGTTTTTATCCTATGTGTTTAAATTTAACTTATGGTGTTATTTCCTTAAAAAGTCCCCCCCCCCCCCCCCCCCCCGCCCCCCTCCCCCTCTAGAAAAAAACCTTTTGGAGGGTGCGTTCATGATTTGGGCTTTTTACCCGAGATATTCTTATTCCTCATGAAATTCTGGTCTAGAAAAATCACATGAGATAAATTCCCCTTCCAGGTGATACCTAGCTCATTTACAGCCTGGTCTAATAATACATTTTGAAAGTGGTGCCGGAGTTTCTCGACTTTTGTCGGGGAAAACTACACTTGGAAACTGGTTGAGATTGACGTAGCATTTTCAGTGGATTCTCTTCTCTAATTTGTCCAAAGTTTAGGGTGGCATTATAATCGATGTAAAAATGAGAAGCATTTTCACGAACATATACCCTGTCCAGCAACGCGTAATGTACCCGTGTATAATGATGCGTGCGTTTGTATGCAATACTCGTGACACCGCACTATAGTTTCGATCCCGTGATTTGACGATAAATTACAGGAAAACTATGCGTAGAAAGTTCAATAAATCTTTTGTCCTAGGATGGTTACGGGCAATTATCTTAACTGGACGTATCTAGACCATGCACACTGAGTGGAAGACACTTAAGATTCTCAGATCTTGACTCTGGGTTGTTAGTCCCTACCTGATTCCGTGGGTTTTCCCCAGGGTATTCTTCCTGTTTTTTCCCTCCCACCTAAACCGTACTTTCTTCTCATTGTCTTTTCTCTACAGGTTTCTTCAGGCTTGCGATCGAGCTACAGTGCCTTGGGCGCTTTTGAGGGATCCTTGGTTTCATTACCAGAAAGAATTATTAATAATTGCTAAAACTACTAAATAGTCATGACGCGAGGGGTCCAGAGCCGCTCATTTATACCCCTAACCATCCTCGCTTCCTTCATCCCCCAAACAACTGACACACAAGCCAGATTATAATATTGTTGAATATTCATAAGGCCTATTTGCTTTATTAAGTTCTAATAAGTGATAATAATACATTATACATCAATCAAACTTTACAATGAGCTAACTATTAATCAGGTTTGGGCTACAATAACAGAACGTACACTCTAAGAAATAAAGGTTCCAATTTGCTCCCTTATTGATACAATAGCAGCACCTCTCAAATGAAGTAAATATTTGAACCTCAAAAAGGTTTAAGGGTGCAAATTTGTCCCTCTGAGGGTACAATGTGTTAGAGCTAAACCCTTATAGGTTCTGTTTTGCACCCTTAGGGGTGCTGCTATTGTATCAGCTATATGGTGCAAAATTGAACCTTAATTATTTCTTAAAGTGTATGGAAAGAGAATTTAAATTTATTTCGGCGACAGTCGAGCAATCGAGATATAATTGCTGGGGACAAAATAATGTTGTCACTAACAAAAAAAAGCCGTTTGCGTACTTCGTGCTATAATTATAATTCCACGTGATGGCCTCTCGGCAAGTAGGAATTGGTAACTTTCTAATTATATATTTATGAATAATATACTAAGGAGTAATAACAAAAACATCAACATTTACATTACATATGAGGCTATAAATACATAAATTTAAACAAACTAAGACGAACACTGGTCTAATTACTATACAAACATGTACCTAGATTTGGCGATGCATTGAGTTAGTCTTGCATACTACGCACTGTGGACCTCCGAACAATATAGGTCCACACGATGCGGGTAGAGGTTACGGTTTGTGGACTTGCCCGAGGTCCACAAACCGTGTTTCAGTTTCCGAAAAAGAGCGCTAGAGGAAAAAGGGGTTAGGGTTATATATAGAAAAGATAGAAAGAACAGCTGAGAGGCCCAGAATCAAAATTTGAGGGTAAATTTGTTTTGGGGAAGCGAGAAAAATGAGTATTTAGTCAACTACACGAAGACAAAGGAATGCCCACAGTACGTATGTAAGGTAAAGCTGTGTGTGTTTTTATGTTAAAGTTATATAAGCTATCATTTATAATGCACTAACAGCTGAACAAAATATACAATAGTACAACCATAATGCATACTGCCTGTTTAAATTATGCCTCGTCTTCTCGTCCAATTAACAGTCAACAATACTCTTACGGCCGAGTATAATTCTAGCCGACCACTATTATATTCAAATGATCATTACTAAATAATAAGCGAGTATAGGCGGTAAGTTATAAGGCAGGGTGGTTTCAAATTCTGCAGACTAAAAACGAATTGTGCGTGATGTTAGCGTTCTTATAGCTTGGTGTTAATAAACAAAACAGATCAAAGTATACATCACGGCAAGCATCCCAGCAGCTCGAACCGCAGATTAATTGCATTGTTCCACGCCATGGGCTCAATACGCACCACCGTCGCCAACACACTCTCGTTAAACATGTTAGTGACCAGGCTCTCACCCTCAGTGTTACCGATGAACACCTGGTTTGGAAAACGGTACAAGTTAGGGTTTGTAAATCAGCACATTTTGTACACATTTAACATTTAACAAAACAACTGTTAAAAAAAACCCGTTCAATGGAGTGGCTGCGATTCAATGGTTATATGGGGGAAGGTGTTTGAATAGTCATGTGTAGTGGTACGTGATGGGTTTGAACCAGGTTTGGCGGTTCCGAAATGTCTGGAGCTGGTTAAAAAAAAAAAAAGATTTATGCATGAGATTGTTACCTTGTCGTATCCGTTTTCATCTGTCACGTGTATATAGTCGGGTGAGGGTTCCCTCCGATACGCCACCTTGTACTGCGTCACATACCATTGGTTGAAACCTTGTGTAAGGACGCCAGACACGTTGGTACTCCCAACGAGGTCCACCTCGATCCAGGAGTTTACAGACCTATGGACAAGTTCAAGTTAAACGTGGGGATGAAGATAACAGTGCCTTCGGCTAAGTTGTTCACTATAATTATACCACCCACGATAGAGCAAGTTTGGGTGCTGCTGAACTAGTCCCTTTTGTCTATTTCCGATTCAACTTCACGCATGCGTGGTCTGTTTTTCACTCGAACGTGTTTAGTCAATTGATGGCGTCAAATCTAGTTCCGCTGAATTTACATAGCGAGAAGCAAATGGAGTTTTAGCTGGTTACCTGTTTTAATGAGCAAGATTTGTTTGTGCGCTAAGCAATATATAATGTTTGTCTTTATATATAGCAGGTTAATGAAATTGGCCCGAGCTCCAGGTCATTCGCATAACGCTAGACTCGCCCGATTTTGTGCGCGGTCTGTGCAGAGTACTTCGAGGTGTAAGGCGCGAATTGTCACGGTGATGTAATTTTTCCCCGCTTTTGATACGTACTTTTTAGGTTCCCATCCACCATTCTCAAGATTGAGACGTCCCTCCTCAGCCGGGCAACAGTTGGCACTATCGCTCGCCTTGATGCGACTGTTGGGGATGGTCCCGTCTTCAAGACCCAGGCGCCCCGGACACGCTGTTAGTGACAGACAGAGTAAACGAACGAAAGTGATACATTAATAATATTTAAAGGGATCGTATACGTTTGGTAATTGGAACCCACTGTTTGTTTCAACCCTATGTAGTTATAGATATATACCATCAAACTAACCTGTACAAATTTCATTTTAAAAGGTGGTAGCGATTTTGAGATATTGCCGAAAATCTGGAGCGGTTATGCCACGCAAGAAGAATAATCTGCATTGGAATACACAATCTGAGAAACGTCACTGCAGTAACGCTTCTCAGATTTAAATTTTGGGGGATAAAAAGTGATATATTTTTCTATAACCGCAGTACTTCGAAGTGAACAATTCCTAAAAATGCATTACACTATCCAAAGCTGCTGTACTTCTTACCAAGTGAGTTTTTATTGCCATTAAATTGAGTAATTACCAAACGTACACGATCCCTTTAAATGATTTGTTGTAGTTTCTTAAGAATAAATTTTGTTTTTGTACAGAGTGCTGAGGCGCATGTGTAATGCTCTTTAAATCAACATATATTAGGCCTATTATTATTTTTATTATTATTCCACGTATTTACTTGTAAATCATGTATAGGTTTTCTCGAACAAAATCGTAAAAATTACATTAGAATTAGTATTTGATTGTACGTATTCAGCAAGCAGGGTGTTCAGTTTCGTACAGACATTTTTTTTACATTTAAATAATTCGTTTGCAAATTCGAATGCTGTTCGAGTGCATGCACGGATTGTTAATTCGAGTTGTTGCTTATTTTGTTGTTGTTGCCTTTTGTTTATGTTAAACCAGCATATAATGTATTGATGACGTTATATATGCACTCTTTACCGCAGTCCAACACAGGGGATAGTGGGCGCACCACTGATCCTCAATCGTATACTATTTTTTAGGTATATCACTCGATCACCCGAATCAACGCTGTTCCTGTGGTCTGAGAGGCTGTGGAATTATTATCTGTGGTAGGCGCCTTTCTTGTGGTAGTACGACCAGCTGTGGTAAATTGATCTCTCATGGTAGTTTTACCAGCTGTGGTAAATTGCTTTCCAATCGTAGTTTTACCAGCTGGGGTAGTGGTATTACCAGCTATGGTAGGTTCTTTACCTGTGGTAGTACGACCAGCTGCGGTAAATTGCTCTCTCATGGTAGTTTTACCAGCTGTGGTAAATTGCTCTCTAATCGTAGTTTTACCAGCTGGGGTAGTGGTATTACCAGCTGCGGTTCCTTACCTGCTGTGGTAGTGCGACCAGCTGTGGTAAATTGTTCTTCCATCGTAGTTTCACCAGCTGGGGTAGTGGTATGGCCAGGTGTGGTAGGTTCCTTCCCTGTAGTAGTACGACCAGCTGTGGTAAATTGCTCTCTCATGGTAGTTTTACCAGCTGTGGTAAATTGCTCTTCCATCGTAGTTTTACCAGCTGGGGTAGTGGTATTACCAGCTGTGGTAGGTTCCTTCCCTGTAGTAGTACGACCAGCTGTGGTAAATTGCTCTCTCATGGTAGTTTTACCAGCTGTGGTAAATTGCTCTTCCATCGTAGTTTTACCAGCTGGGGTAGTGCTAAGACCAGCTGTGGTACGTGCCTTTACCGTATGACCAACTGGGGTAGGCCGCCTCTCCCCAGGGCATCGCTCCCTTATCTCTCGCATGACTTGCTTCATCCAGTCATCTGGATTATCGGGATCGGGTTCCGGTGGGGGACCGAAATAACACACCCTCTGCCTGCTCATCACATCACCTGACAGCACTTTTAAATAAAGATAAGTGATGCTCACGAATAGATTGGTGTTCATGAATTCTTCCAAATAGGCACTTGGGGAGACAAATTAGCGTACGTTTTTAGGTAATAAGGAGACAGTGGCACTTAGGGAGACATTTTAGTGTCTCCCTAAGTGTCTAGCTACACTAACAATAAAAACGATATTTGGGAGTTATTGTTGTCCTAGAACGACAGATTTTGGTCTAAATATTATAAATCTCGAAGATCTTAGAGAAAAGGGTTAGGGTAAACAAGTTAGGACTGTTTTAAGTTTGTGTACATCTCTATGGGATTGTCTCCCCAAGTGCCTATTTGGAGGTATAATAATAATGTCTGTCAATGTTAACAACAAGCATGTTTTAACAGCGTATCACGTTTCTTTTCAAAGTCATTCCCTTCGTTTTTGGTATGTACGTTATAGTCGCACTGTTGCCCACTGAGTAGCAGGAACTATGACCAGACCGGCCGACCTTATCGAAAACTAGCTGGTATAGGTATAGTTGTGACCGCAGGGTAGTGGAAATATATGCTGTATACAGGCCGGGTGTCTCTAAAAAAAGTATACCCATTTTCAAATTCATATTATTGCAAAACTACTGAATGTTTCTGAAAAATACAAATGTCTGTTGAAAGGGTAGAATGCCCTCTGTCCAATGGTATAAGGTTCATTATGTCATTGCCATGAATGACTGAACAAACAAGACATATTTTATAAAAGGTACTGAAATCAGCACTGTGGCAAGTTGGGATATAAGGGCGGGCAGTGAGAGACATGAGACAAAAAGAAAGGGATCAGAACAAATGATTTATCGACCAAGTCATTGCTTTTTCAATGTGTTTGAACCGTAAAATAATTTGTCCTTACAACACTGCCTGAGCTTTGTCACACGAGTAAAAACAACTTGTCACAGTGCTGATTTCAGTACCTTTCATAAATGTCTTGTTTGTTCAGCTCATTCATGGCAATGGAATAATGAACCTTATACCATTGGACAGAGGGCATTCTTTCAACAGACATTTGTATTTTTCAGAAACATTCAGTAGTTTTGCAATAATATGAATTAGAAAATGGGTATACTTGTTTTAGAGACACCCTGTATAGTGGCACCACTTGGTTGACCACAAACCCTTTGGGAAAACTTCTTCTTCTTCTTCATTCATTTATTTTCATGATGACTTGATGAGTTGGGCCCAACTGTCCCTGTCGAGCATAGCATTGGAAAGAGATGGACCACTCAGACCAGTTTCCAGCTCGATGGATGTTTTCAGGGTCATGCTGGGACGACCTTTACGTCGAGGGGCTTCTGGATTCCAAAGGAGAACTCGACTAGCTGGCTCATTATGTCGATAAACGTGACCGGCTAGCCGAAGGCGACGCTGTCTGATGGTGGTGGAGATAATGGGAAGGGCACCATAAAGAACAGAGTTAGGGAGATGTTGTTGCCATGAAACGTTCTGTACAGCCCGCAACATCCGTGTATAGGTGCCATCAATGGATGCAGAGATCTGTTTGGTCAGAGTCCAAGACTCGCAACCATAGAGAAGGATGGATTCTACTGAGGTCTTGAAGATCTTAAGTTTGGTGGTCTTGGAGATCGAGGATCGCCATACTTTGGTCAGTGAGAACAGAGCAGACCAAGCTTGAGCTTTTCTACACTCGATGTCATGAGCTGTGTTGGTGTAGGAGCCCAGATACTTGAAGTCATCGACTTTATCGAGCTTACTTCCATCTAGTGCAGTGACGTCATCAGAGGTAGATGGGTTGATGACCATGTACTTAGTCTTCTTTGTATTAAGAGAGAGACCAACGGATTTGCAGCAAGCTTCTAATTTATGGAGGAGAGATTCGGCATCAAGGAGGGTGTCAGCAAGCAGACTAATGTCATCTGCATAATCTAGGTCGGATAGGTATTGGGCAGGGTGTCTACTACTCCTACGGCGTGAGAGGGTGAGACCATCAGTTACGTTTAATGCTATCCGCAGGGCATAATCCAGAACTATGATGAATAGGTAAGGGGCGAGAGGATCACCTTGAAGAACTCCAGTGTTGATAGAGAATGAATCTGATTCACCTTCGGGAGTGAGAACAACAGCACTTGTATCTTCATACATAATTTTGATGGCATTAATGGTCTCCTCCGGGATACCGTAAGCATGCAGGATCTTAAACATTGTTGGTCTGTCAACAGAGTCAAATGCTTTACGGAAATCAATGAAAATGATGGCAGCTTCCTTCTGGTGGTTACGAATTTCCTCAATAAGGCGCCTGAGGGCAAGGATTTGAGATGAGGTTGAACGTAGAGGACGAAAGCCACTTTGATTGGGACGGAGTATCTTCTCAACTTCCGGACGAATGCGGTTCAGAAGAAGTCGATTGTATATCTTGGCAGCAGTTTGAGAGAGGCTAATTCCCCGATAATTGTCTGGGATGGTGAGGTCTCCTTTCTTTGGAACTGGGACGATGCCGGACAAGCCCCATTCTGGAGGGCGGTTACCTTCAAGGGCTGCATTGCAGAACCTTGTGAGATATTTCTTGAGTTTAGGAAGCCTCCAAACTTCAATAGGTATGTTGTCCAAACCAGGAGCCTTGCCAAGCTTCATTTGTTTAATGGCTATGTTGACCTCGGCTTGGGAGAATTTGCCAGTTGGGATGTTAGGGTTTGGATCAAAGACGGGATCAATGGAGACTGGGTCATTGGAGACATTATCAGAGTTGAGAAGCTTCTCAAAATAGGATTTCCAAGAGGCAAGTCGATCATCACCTTGAATGAAAACGGTGTTTGGACGTTTACCAGAGAGCTGTTTTACCAGTTTCCAGGCATTTTGAATGGAGTTGGTCGATTCCCACTCGTTAAAAGCACTGAGGATACTGTTGACTCTGAGGTCTTCTTGTTCGTCATACACACTACTGAGGTTGGATTGAGCAGTAGGAAGATTGGTTGGTAAGGAGGTGAGTACCTTTGTTCGAGCTACATTGACTGGTGTCGATGATGCAATGCTAGATGATCGTTTGGTTAGTGATGGAAGGAGAGACTTTCCAACACTCTCACACACTTTGACGAAGGAGCCATAAGATTGGTCGTCCGGGCACAGTGAGGACCACTCATGGGTGATACGGTCCTCTATAGAAGATGCAAGTTTTTTATCTGAAACCATTGCAGACCAGTTCAGTCTAGGACGGGCAGTAGTTTTTGTGGAACGAAGACTGAGTCTTATCTTAGCACAGACTATACGATGGTCGGAGCCAATTGGGTCAGATGTTGAATACGCTTGAGAATCTAGGATGCTGTTTCTCCAACGTTTACGGCACAGGATGAAGTCAATCTGTGACAAGTACTTATTAGGTGAACGGTGAGTCCAAAGCTTTTTGGATGACTTCTGAAATAGTGTGTTGGTAATCAGAAGGTTGTTATGATTGACAAAGTCACTGAGGAGTTGACCATTACGGTTTGTACTAGAATGGTAGGAGAACTGCCTTGCAACATGAGCGTTGAAGTCCCCTCCGATGACAAGGAGGGCATGCAAGGGAATGGAGGCAATAGTGTCATTGAGACATTTGTAGAACCCAGTAATAGACGCCTCATCACTGGTGTTAGTGGGAGAGTAACAGGAGACAACGTATGTCTTAGGATTGCCTTTGAAGATGGCGAGCATAATTCTGTCGTTAATCTTAGAGATAGAAGTCAGCAGCGGGAGCAGTGATGTTTGAACAGTTATTGCTACTCCACCAACGGCTGCACCTTGTCGATTCCGAGTTGCAGAGGAGGTGAAGATGGTTGATAATCCTAAACTAGAGGTTCGGATATCAGGGTCTTCAGGTCGATGTACTTTACGGTGTTCTTGGATGCAGGTAACAGATAGATTGTAATCACATATGTGTTTATTAAGTTCCTCTCTTGATGACAGTGAAGAGAGACTTCGACAATTAAGCTGACCAAAAAGGATGGTTTTCCTAGGTCGAGCAAGACCCTTCCGAAGACTATTTTTATCAGACGATGCCCTCCCAAGAGGGTTTCGGACGCCGTCGTCATATGACAAAGTGTCAATAGTTCCGTGAGAGGGCAGATTTGAAGCAGGGGCTTTAACCCTGGTGCTATAGGTTGAACTCATCATGTTTTCAAGTGGCTGAATACTCAGTGTGATGCCAGGACTACTGAGGTTTTGATACAGTTGACTCTGCTAGCCTTTGACAAACCAACGCCTCCAAGCCGCAAGGCAGCGGGAAAAATGACAATCCCCAAACCACTCTTAAGGAATACCACAGAAGGAGGTGCTGCACGCCTTCATAACCAGGTGAATTAGCCTATCGACCTAACCTGCCTATTCCGCCGATACAGACTTTATGTACTAGAGGGGAGAGGTCCCTCACCTGCAGGAATCCACCATACAGGTTCACTCATGTAGTTTAGCTGACCAGCCGAGGCCAGGATACCGGGGTGTGGCCACTGCCGTACACAAACAGTTCCGTGGAGCCATACATGAGCTAGGGTGAACTGTTGGAACCAGTGGTTAGAGCCCCATAAACATGGGCGGCTGCCCGTGGCCAAAGGTACTATCCATCCAGAACACCCCAACACTTGTCACACGAGTAAAAACAACTTGTCACAGTGCTGATTTCAGTACCTTTCATAAATGTCTTGTTTGTTCAGCTCATTCATGGCAATGGAATAATGAACCTTATACCATTGGACAGAGGGCATTCTTTCAACAGACATTTGTATTTTTCAGAAACATTCAGTAGTTTTGCAATAATATGAATTAGAAAATGGGTATACTTGTTTTAGAGACACCCTGTATAGTGGCACCACTTGGTTGACCACAAACCCTTTGGGAAAACTTAGGGTTGGTTTGTGTACACGCAATGGTAAATTTACGGTTTTCATACCAGAAAACAGTTCGGATAAAATGTTGCATATCCATTGTTTTAATGTTGTACATTTCGAATGTTCGAGTTTTGTGGTTAAAGCAACAACATAACGCTCTTCACTTTCGTTTATACGAACATGACTTAATCACGCATACTCTCCAAAGTCCATCCTATATAATAATACGCTACTCTCTGTCTGTCTGTGTGTCTGTCTGTGCGCGCTTTTTCGTCCCCTTCCCGGGGTCGTGCGGCGTTCAAACTCGGTGGGTGGGTCCGGCTCGGTCCCCGCAAGAACCAGTTTGCATTCGCTAGGGCGTGCGAGGTCAAAGGTCATCTAGGGGTCACCTTTTTTAAGTCTGTGCGCGCTTTTTCGTCCCCTTCCCGGGGTCGTGCGGCGTTCAAACTCGGTGGGTGGGTCCGGCTCGGTCCCCGCAAGAACCAGTTTGCATTCGCTAGAGCGTACGAGGTCAAAGGTCATCTAGGGGTCACCTTTTTGAAGTCTGTGCGCGCTTTTTCGTCCCCTTCCCGGGGTCGTGCGGCGTTCAAACTCGGTGGGTGGGTCCGGCTCGGTCCCCGCAAGAACCAGTTTGCATTCGCTAGAGCGTACGAGGTCAAAGGTCATCTAGGGGTCACCTTTTTGAAGTCTGTGCGCGCTTTTTCGTCCCCTTCCCGGGGTCGTGCGGCGTTCAAACTCGGTGGGTGGGTCCGGCTCGGTCCCCGCAAGAACCAGTTTGCATTCGCTAGAGCGTACGAGGTCAAAGGTCATCTAGGGGTCACCTTTTTGAATCTGTGCGCGCTTTTTCGTCCCCTTCCCGGGGTCGTGCGGCGTTCAAACTCGGTGGGTGGGTCCGGCTCGGTCCCCGCAAGAACCAGTTTGCATTCGCTAGGGCGTACGAGGTCAAAGGTCATCTAGGGGTCACCTTTTTGAATCTGTGCGCGCTTTTTCGTCCCCTTCCCGGGGTCGTGCGGCGTTCAAACTCGGTGGGTGGGTCCGGCTCGGTCCCCGCAAGAACCAGTTTGCATTCGCTAGAGCGTACGAGGTCAAAGGTCATCTAGGAGTCACCTTTTTGAAGTTGGTCGGATCGTGCTTAAACTCGGTCAACATGTATCCACAATCCCCATCCATCCAGGGAAGTAGCTACAAACCCGAGAACCGACAAACCCCGGGTGACCGCCTAGTTATTATTATTATGTCTCCGCCTACCGTTAGCGAAGATAAAAAACCTCGTCGCTAATGTATAGCCCGACTAGGTTTTTTTCATTCGGTCATACAGATTCACTCTGACTTTAGAAATGTTAGTTTAAAGGAATCGTGTACGTTTGGTAATTACTCCAAAAATTATTGGCAATAAAAACTTACTTGGTAAGAAGTACAACAGCTTTGGATAGTATAATGCATTTTTAGAAACTGTTCACTTCGAAGTACTGCGGTTATGGAAAAAGATATCACTTTTTTATCCCAAAAAAATTGAATCTGAGAAGCGTTACTGCAGTGACGTTTCTCCGAGCGTGTATTCCAATGCAGATTATTCTTCCTGCGTGGACATAACCGCTCAATTTTTTTGGCAATATCTCAAAATGTGTACAGGTTAGTTTTATGGCCATAACTATATAGGATTGAAACAAACAGTGGGTTCCAATTACCAAACGTATACGATCCCTTTAAAACAAAATCTGAAAGGGCTATTTTGGCCTACCTGTCAGTGCGAAAACCATCAGAATCCAAGATGCAGCTCTGTCCATTATCCCAGATGCAATGACCAAGGATCCAGTTAATTTGCCCTTAGCAACACGGATTTTCCTTAATAGCATCCATACACAGACCATTATGAACAAACGGCGCACGCGCTGAAGTACTACATGTAATACCAGAAGGTTGCTATTAATATATGGCACGGGTTCAGGATAATTATATAGGGCCTTTTCAAAACCTTTGCTTCGTCTTCGGCTGCGGCTTCGCCTCCGATTTCCGAAATCAATTACATGTAGAAGCAAATAGAAATGGAAACAAATGGAAATAGTCTAAGTTTTATAGGTTCATATCAATAGAGAATGTTTCTAAAGTACAACAGGCATCAGAATGTGGCTGGAGATCTTGCAGTTGTGAATCTAAAATCGCCTTAAGCCACAGACGAAGACGAAGCCAGGGATTCGAAAAGGCCCATAGTGTCATTTCCTAACGTGGCGCATGTTCGATGTATACCCCGAATTTCCTCATGCAGTGTTGCCCAACTTCTTTGTTGACAAACTTCAAATTCCTTTAGTGAAATACTTGTACTTTTACCTTAGGCTATTATAAATTTCTTGCACAATTTGGGTGTCATGACATTTACTATTTAGTCCGAAATTTAACAAACTGTGGCGTCCGGAAATTGGGCACAAAATAGGGTGAGTGTTCCCTATAAATGTGGCCCACTTGAACAAGTCTCGTAAAATTCCAAATTTACATTTAAGAATTTCTTGAAAGTTGAGAAATACTGAAGAACCTTTATATTATGTATACTTACATACCCAACTTTAGAAGTTAAAATATTATTATTATTTTGTTATTTATTTGTTATTTTTATTTATTTATTTATTAAAAAAAAAAAAAAAAAAATTGGGGGGTAGATTTTCAAAGGATTCACTGTGCACTTCGAAATAAAATCGAAAAATAACGCTAAAATAAATTGCTCTTTAATCAACTTTGTATAACGGGTAGATAAGCTCGCCATTTATAAACAGTAGTATTTAGAACTTATTAACATTTCACTTTCTGTGCAAAATTCTGTTAAAACTGCTGCTCAAAAAGCTAAACGCCACAGGCGAATGATCAAAGTGCGCTACGTACGTTAGGGGCGTCGCTACGTTAAGGTATACAATGAACAATAAGTGCATGTCGTGCAACGCCAGTTAAAGCCATTATATAAATTTACGAAACTAATTTTAATTTAATGAGTCCATGGCCGGCCGCAGACGAGTTCGCTTTCAAGAATCGATTCCCACTAACCTTCGTTTGCCATTGCAGGGATATTGATCGGGAAGGGTCAACGACAGTGTTAAACAGAAGGCCACGCTTGCATAAAATCCAACGAAGATTGCAATCATTGTGTAATTAAAGGTAGGATACACCATTGGTAATTGCTTGAATTATCATGAATGGGTGGATTTGGGGGGTTGTATTTCCTAGTAAATATCGTTTAACTGACCTTTCCGAAGTTTTACAATTATGGATGCTGAGAAAAACAGCGTTTGTTTTCAACCGGCGTCGAGCAGTTATTCTTATGCTTTTTTTTGTTTTTTCGTGATCGCCGTCCGGCGATCGTGAATTTTTCTTTATAAAATTATATTATGTTCTATTAAAATTATATTATTATTCTGTTATTTTGTTTCGCGATTTCGTCCGACGATGGTCGACCGCTAACCGTAGCCGGACACTACAATCTCCATTATGAAGCGCGATATGTGGCAGAGAAACCCCCCCCCCCCCCCCCCCTTCTCCCTCTTTTGTGTTGACCATTGTGTTTCCCGAATCTCAGGAATTCTTTTTAGGTTTCAAGGGGGGATGTGTTAGGTAGCAAAAGTGTTGAGTGTGTATAAGGTATAGGGATAAGAGGGGGGTACCCCTCTGCCATATATCGTGCTGGTATAACAATCTCATACTTCCACTACATGTATATATTCAAACCTTCACTTTTGATATAAAGTGGAAAGGAAATCTTGTTGATGGGGAATTATATCAAAACTCGATCCCGATTCGGTTCAGTACTGACTGTTTTGACTCCAGCGCCATTTTTGGCTCTAGTTATTGACATTTGCGTGTGGAATTTAAATAATATCTGGTACACTGACTTGTTCACACAGCTTGGCACAGTTTAACTTTAAATTATCCAGACCAAATACACTGTTGCTATATCACGTGATTCGGGGCAAGCTCTTGCATATATAGTTACGTTAGAGACGCTCAGCACCAATACATTGTTCACAATGGTTGAGAATCACTGACCTCTATACATGGACAGATCATCCATTGTTTCATTTTGAAGTCGGCATGCAGAGAAGTGCAACATGGCGGACCCACGAAGTCACTCTGTGAGCCAATGAAATGTCCAGGTGTAGAGTTCAGTTGGTTGGTAAATCCACTGACCTCTACAACTGGGCATTTCATTGGCTCACAGCAGTGACGCCATGTTGCACTTCCAGTTCGCGCCGACTTCAAGTGTTAGCACAGCAGAATATGGACAATGATCCGTCCAGGTGTTGAGGTCAGTGTTGAGAATGGTAAAAAGACACCAGACCATTCCAGAGCCGGGGGTTGCTAGCGTAAGGCTTGCCCGAATCACGTGATATAGCAACAGTGTCTTTGGTCTGGAGAATTTAAATGTAAACTGTGCCAAGCTGTGTGAACAAGTCAGTGTACCAGATATTATTCGAATTCCACACGCAAATGGTCAATTGGGATTATCGCACTCAGTGAACATCCAAGAGCAAATAACCCCTGCCCTTGGTTCACAAAAATGGTACTGGAATCAAAACTAATGAACCGAATCGGGAGCTCTGGGTATCAAGAATTTCTAGCCATATACATATTAATGGTTTAGGTTTTATGAATATTTGAAGTATGAGTTTGCGGTGTTTTTTTTACCATCCTGTATAAATGCACTCAACACTAAACACGTACGTGCTCAAACCGCGAACAACACCCTTAAACAGAAGCGCGCGGCTATTATGCAAACCAGTTTGTACCGTCGAACGCCTTGGAACAACGGTCGCGATCGATGGCCTATCATTTGGGGCCAATTTTCTTTGTTTTGTTGCGGCCTATTCGCAAACGATCGATGTCTGAAAATCCAGCAACAAAACTGATATTTTGTGTGTGTATATTAAAGCCAAGGCGAAGGGTGTTCGATCTGATCCAACTGTCGATTGTAGCGTAGACGTATTGCATGGGTGGCTGTTCGCACTTTGTGCATGTAAAGCAAAGAGCAAGTTCGATCAACTTAGACCAGTGGTTTAATAGTGGTTGGTTTGTGAGCGCATGCGCCATGAAGGTGCAGTGCGAACGACTCTATAGTCAAACCAAGGTCTTAACTTTTGTAGCACTCTCCCCAAAACGTCGTACTCGCACCCAGACAAAACAAAATTTTAACACGATCCGGTTATTTATACACTGTAGTTATTGCGTAGTTTAAGATAATTTACATAACCGTTCTTGTCGTACAATGGTGACAGAAGTTACAGAATTACACATAACGTGAACAAAAAAAACATACGCAAGTTTGCGCGAGTTATTTACAGTTTTAAATGGTCAAAGGTGAAGCAGTTGTTATTTGTTCATGATCCGTGGTAGATCTTGCTATTGAAGCGAACAACTTTGCCCTATTTTTGTTTCAGTGGGTATTTAAAAAAAAAGGCTACAAGAATAATGCAAAACAGAAAAACCCGTCTATTTACTCGTACTGTGGTCCTGCGCAAAATCAACAACGCTATCAATAAATTGAAGTGGGTGATTATGTAAATAACCGGCATGCGTAGACGTGATTCAAATATTAGTCTGTTTGTGCTGTGTCTCGAATGTCATCGATTAGCGTCCTGTACAGGAGTGGCTTATGAATGCGAGAGTTTTCTACTAAAGTGAAGAACTTTCTTCTTCAATGCCGACAACAAAAGACAGCGTCACTTTACATTTCTTCAACACGTATATGTGCAAACCAACAATGCACAGATACTCGGACATTTTTGACAAGACACATCCAGGATATACCCAGCACGATATAAGACCGCAGGACTCCCCCTTTATAGTCCCACATACCTATAAAAAAAAAATCATAACAAACCAAAAAACACCTACAAGAATTCCTGGGAAACCACAACAATCTGCAAGCACAATGACCACCACCCTTCGCAATTAAAGACCAAATCACATTTCCTAACCGTTTGTAAAAATTCCTCAGAATATCAATTGACATTTTAAGTTTGCCCTTTTGTGTTATTCTTGGCGATTGCCCAGAAGAGGTTGCGTGTCAAATGGATATCTGTGTCATGGTCCTAAAGGACTCGACAAAACGGTTGCCCGTTGCAACACAATTGTAACGTCAGTGCACTTCGTGATCCAGGCACCTACACTACACTCCAACAACTGAACTTGTACCTACACACGCTGTTCTAATAATGTGACAGGTCAACGATACTACAATACAAGGTAAACTGCAAATGGGGTCGGGATATTGTACTGCGCCGCAAAGCGGGAGACTCGCGAATCACTATTGTTATTTTAAGCTGCGTCATGTAGTGCTGGCAAAGTATAGTTCACGAAGTTCGTACGTAGGCTAGGCAAGGGCAAGGTTGGCTGTGCCGCGCTCAAACTACAGTGTGGGTGAGTTGGTTGTGCAGGTCGTTCGCATGCCGCTCTCTAAGTACTGTTCACGTTCGGGAAAAGCTTGTGCGTTATAATTGATACCGTTTGAAGGGCTTGTCTATTATTATCACAACATGGAACTCCTGGACGTTCGCACCGTTATCCTGGGCATACTGTTTCTCCTGGTTCTCCGCTGGTTCCTCGGTCGGCCCAAGACGAACCTCCCTCCGGGGCCCTGGGGGTTCCCAGTCCTGGGCTCCATACCGGCCATCGTCTGGGGAATGCTTCGAGGCTTGGAGCCCCACTTTCAGTTTGACAAGTACGCCGCCAAGTATGGCGCAATGTTCCGCCTGCGGATCTTCAACAAGACGGTCGTGGTCCTGAACGACTACGCGTTGGTGAAGGAGGCGTTCCAACATCCGCAGCTCAGCGACAGACCTAAAAGTATCATCAGTGAGGTTTTAAAATTGGAAGGTAGGCGCGCAAGGCAGATTCTATCCTTGATGACTATAAAGGCTATTATGTGCTGCATATCCTGCTATCGCCTGCCGTACTCAGGCAAGACGGGCAAGCTAGCTAAATCAAGGCCAGTGATATCGGCCCATACTGTACAGACAGCCTTACCTCAAAGCTATATAAGCAGATTCATCTGCACTGCAGAAAATGACGACAGCTGTCGTCATTTTGCACGATTCTACACTGTAAACATAATCATTATTCTTGTACGGCGATAGGCGCGGAGCAATTGTGCATGGTCTGGCAAGACAACAAATCTGTAACATTTCCAACTATAATGTCGGCAGCACTGCAGTGTCAAAAAAGCAAGCTCGATGTAAAAAGAGCACTTCTGGATTTTGTGAACACTGCAAAAACTGTGGTGTTAAATTGTACACCAATGGTGTAAAATTTGATTATTTCCTGGTGTTTATTTTGGGCAAGGATTTGGGTGTTGAATAACACCAGTTTGGGAATCAAATTTTTTTAACACCAATTTTGGTGTACACCCTGATAGCAAAATTTCACGTGGATATCACGTCACTCTAGCGAAAAGATGTACTGTTTTAACACTATAATTTTGTACATATTAACTGCATGGACAAATTACGTAATGAAATAATCACCAAGAATTGACATCCATATACAATAATAACCTATTCCTACTGAATACGTACTACACACATAGCCATTGCCGTTGTTAGTTTTATACTACGCTTTTTTGTCCACGACGATGTCACAGCTAGTTTTTATGAATAATGTCAAAATTTGAAAACGAATAAAATGTAACGGGAATTTTTAACTATGTTTGCACAAAAATCAAAATTCAATCATGGAATCGTTTAAATAATTACAAATTATGGGGGGAAAAAATGAATTTTTTGACTAAATACAACAATTTAACATCGACTATTGTTAACATATCCCATAATTCCTTATCGACCAATCAGAGGGCTTATTTCACACACGCATGCGCACTAGGTCAAATTTAACACCAAAAGTACGTAACACCAGTACTTGATTTTAAACTAATACTTCAAGAATAATTTTACTTCATTTTAACACCAATTTTCATTCCAAAAGATTAAAAAAACAAGTTAAAAGTTATGATGCCCGAATGTATTTTATCTTACAATCTATTATGGGCGGCATCCAAGGTATTGTTTTTCACATGTAAACAAAATCTGAAACATGTGCCGTATTTGCTTGTATTTATCACATGTTCTGAATTATTACCTGTTTGTATTACCTTTCCCCCGAGTGTTAATACTTATCTAATTATTTCATTATTGTGCTTTTACACTTAAATAGATGCACACTATTTGTTTTCCTTGTACAATTATTTTTGCAATCAATTTTACATACACATTATTTCAGCCAGTGTATATGTACAGTATGCATTAGCCCAGGTTGGACGACGTTTTTCATTGCATTACGACTGACGTCCAGGGTATCAATGTCTCCTGCCATAGCGAAAAATTTTACAACAACATTTTTTCATATTTTTACCTGATGAAGGAAGCCAAAATCTCGCTTATGTATTCCTTGTGTCTGGAACTAAAGATCGTCATGGGTTATTAAAAGTTAATTTGTCTTTAGGCAACTTATTTACAGAAAATAAATTTCAAATCCACGCTTTTGGAAGTGAACATCATGTACGAACACCCTACAATCCGTACAATGTGTACGCGGGTACCTTGCACGCGCCTGGCTTATCAGTTGTAGGCCGGCGCGGCTGCCGGGTACCCGCGCACGAATGTAGGGATTGCAGAGTGTTCGTACATGATGTTCACTTCCAAAAGCGTGGATTTGAAATTTATTTTCTGTAAATAAGTTGCCTAAAGACACATTAACTTTTAATAACCCATGACGATCTTTAGTTCCAGACACAAGGAATACATAAGCGAGATTTTGACTTCCCTCATCAGGTAAAAATATGAAAAAATGTTGTTGTAAATTTTTTCGCTATGGCAGGAAACATTGATACCCTGGACTCCGTCGCGTTGTACACAACGGAGGAGTCTAGCCTGGGCTAAGTATGCATGTAAACACAGTGTGTTGAGGGCGCAGTTCAATGAAATTGCTCAAAAATACACTGGGGCTGGAGTCACACTGAGCTCCTAATTGCTGTGGTAAACAAGGGTAATCTCTTGTATGAGTGAGTTAGTCTTGCATACGCACTGTGGACCTCCGAACAATATAGGTCCACACGATGCGGGAAGAGGTTACGGTGTGTGGACTTGCACACGTCCACAATCCGTTTTTCAGTTTCCGAAAAAGAGCGCTAGAGGAAAAACGGGTTAGGGTTATATATAGAAAAGATAGAAGGGACAGCTGAGAGGCCCATAATCCAAATTTGAGGGTAAATTTGTTTTGGGGAACCGAGAAAAATGAGTATTTAGTCAAAGTTTGTTAACTACACGAAGACAAAGGAATGTCCACAGTGCGTATGTAAGGTAAAGCTGGGTGGGTGGGATTGAAAGGGTTAATTGCGTTTTCATCAAGAATATCCTGGTGGGAACACGACACTTAAATTGAAGTCGGGTATGGCTTAGATATTGACTCCCCAAATTCGCATTTTCTTTCCGCCGAGGGGGTACTGTACTTCGGAGCCAAAACCCGATTTACCCCTACCGGTCATTTTGTCATATGATTGCTATTTTCTTATTATACAGCTGTTGTTGGGGCTAACGGCGAGGTATGGGTAGAGTTGCGTCGGTTCTGCCTTACTGTTCTCCGGAGTTTCGGGGTGGGTAAGTCTTCCTTCGACGAGCAGATAGGCATCGAGGCCGAGGAGCTCATTAAAGAAATGGCCGCCTTCAAAGGCAAGCCCTTCAACCCCAAACCGTTCCTGGGCAACGCAGTGTCAAACGTCATCTGTTCGGTCATCTTTGGCAAGCGCTACAAGTACACAGACCAGGACTTCAAGGAGCTCCTGGCTATGCTCAGCCGCAACATCACGCTCTCTGGCTCAGGAGGCGTCCTCACGTTCATCCCCAGCTTGCGGTTTCTGCCTCTCATCCCCTTTTCGGAGCTGCTGGCCAACTTCAGAGAAATTATCGGCTTCGTCGGGAAGATCGTAGATGGCCACCGCAAGACCTTCGACGCCGACGACCTGAAGGACTTCACGGACGTGTATCTGATGAAAATCCGACAGAACCTGTCTGGGGATAATGAAGATGGCTTGCTGCCGGATGGGAAATACCTAAAGGCTTCGAAAAACAGCCACCTTGGCGAGCGCAACATAGTCGGTACCATTGCGAGCCTCTTCGCGGCTGGTTCAGATACCACCGGCAGCACACTCCAGTGGGCTCTGCTGTACATGCTGAAGTACCCCGAGACACAGAAGCGAGTCCAGGCCGAGATCGACGACGTTGTGGGTCGCAACCGGATGCCCAGAATGGCTGACGTTCCAGAGCTGAACTTCACCCGAGCGGTGATCTGGGAGGTGCAGCGCCTGGGCAACATCGTGCCCCTGGGCGTCCCACACGCCGCCGCTTCGGATGTCATCCTCCGAGGCTTCTTGATCCCGAAAGGTGCCTTGGTTGTGCCCAACATGTGGACCATCTTCCGAGATCCCAAGCACTGGCCCGAGCCGGAGCAGTTCAAACCAGAACGGTTTCTGAACAAACTCGACGGCAAGGCTGTGAAGCCAGACGAGTTGATACCGTTCAGTACTGGTAAGTGAACCTTTTAATTAGTCGGATCAGCTTTATTCGACAAAGCCATATGCTCCTTGCGCTTACTAAAAGGGGCGCTTTGCAGCATAACAACGATGGTGGCCACTCAAACATCATTGGTCCACGTGCACATTCCATTTAATTACACCGCTCAAAGGCGGCGCGGTTCTGCGTATAAATGAGAACACGTACATTAGGCTGTTTGCCAGTTCCTAAATCCACACCTTAATTGAAGTAAATAAGGGGTGGGAACCAGTCCACAGAGGTGTGCGTTCTTACCTCTTACCCTGGTAGCCAGAAAATGGCGTCGTTAAGCGACAATAATCTGGACCTTTCACTCTTAGAACCTGACTATCAAATAGTCTGGTTCCAAGTGCGACATCAGAACATTATTGTCAATGTGAGGTCGGGTACGTCGGGGAATCAGATCGCTGACTTCCGTAACTATAGCCACTGCGTCACTCTTGTTATTACTGTCCCTTGTAGGCAGGCGCAGCTGCATCGGAGAGCACCTGGCCAAGATGGAGATCTTCCTCTTCTTCAGTTTCTGCATGCACCAGTTCACCTTCCAGAAACCCAAGGATTCCCCACCACTGACGTTGAAGGGCAAGGCGGGCCTCACGCACTCCCCGCTGCCTTACGAGCTGTGCGCAGTCCCCCGAGACTAGGCTAGCCCGAGATGCGTCCATGCACGAACGATGCAAACGTTCGCCAACGTTCGCTAAATTTTTCTGCACACATCTAACGGAGGTTGTTCGCGTAGCCTTGGCAAACGTTGATAACGTTCGCGCGAGTGGAACGCACCCCGGGTATTGCACCCCGAGATTGTTTTCTTAAAACGACATATTAGATGGATGAATTATTGAGCGCCCTCTACATGTACAATACCCTTAATATGCGTACGTATAATATTAATATGGCGTAGAGATTAGAGGTTGTGGGTTCGAATTTTCGACGTTAGGCTTACTGCTTTTTAAGTCCTATTTGTTTTATTCACATTTTTGGCTTTGACGGACTTTTTAAAGCTTTTGATAACGTCGAATAGAACTTTATTCTATAAAAAAAAACGCTTAAAATTTCAGGGATTGTATTCGTTTAAGTTGTATTCACTGGATTAAACCAATATGTGAAAAAAATATAATTAATAATGTTCATTTGTGTCTAAATTGATATCGCATTACAACGCAACCGCCTAGGACAAGGGTGTAGCAGTAGCCGGACACTACAATCTCCATATAAAGCACTATATGTGGCAGAGACCCCCCCCACCCCACCCCCCTTTTTTGAGTGGCTGTTTGCGTTCGCTCTTCGTGCATGCTGTGGACAGCAAAGAGCAAGTTCGATCAAGGACCAGTGGTTTAATAGTGTTGGTTTGTGAGCGCATGCGCCATGAAGGTGCAGCGTATAGTGAAACTAAAGTCCAACTTTTGTAGCACTCCCCCAAAACGTCGTACTCGCACCCAGACAAAACACAATTTTAACACAGTCCGGTTATTTACACCGTAGTTATAGTGCGTAGTTTAAGATAACTTACATAACCGTTCTTGTCGTACAACGGCGACAGAAGTTACAGAATTACACATTAACGTGGACAAATAAAACATACGCAAGTTTGCGCGAGTTATTTACAGTTTTAAATGGTCAAAGGTGAAGCAGTTGTTATTTGTTCATGATCCGTGGTAGATCTTGCTATTGAAGCGAACAACTTTGCCCTATTTTTTTTCAATGGGTATTTTAAGAAAAGGCTACGAGGGTAAATGATAATAATGCAAAACAGAAAAAACGTATATTTACTCGTACCGTGGTCTTGCGCAAAATCAACAACGCTATCAATACATTGAAGTGGGTGATTATGTAAATAACCGACATGTGTAGACTGATTCAAATATTAGCCTGTTTGTGCAGTGTCTCGAATGTTAACCTTTGCGTCCTGTACAGGATTGACTTTTAGGCTTTGCGAAATTTTTACACTAAAATGACGAAAGTTTCTCTTCAATGCCGACAAATAAGACAGCTTCACCTTACGTTTCTTCAACAAGTATGTGCAAACCAACAATGCACAGATACTTGGACATTTTTTACAAGACACATCCATGATTATACCCAGCACGATATGAGGTCAAAGAACTCCCCCCTTAGTCCCCCATACCTATACATCCTGTAGACTATTGTTGCCTAACACCCCCCCAAAAAAAAAAAAAATAAAAAAAAAAACCTCTAAAAAACACATACAATAATTATTCCTGAGAAACCACAACATTCTTCAAGCACAATGACCACCACCCTTCGCAACGACCAAATCACATTTTCTAACCGTTTGTTAAGTTCGCCCTTTTGTGTTGGCGATTGCCAAGAAGAAGTTGCGTGTCAAATGGATCTATATGTCATGGCCCTATAAAAGACTCGACAGAACGGTTGCCCGTTGCAACACAATTGCAACGTCAGTGCACTTCGTGATCTAGGCACCTACACGATACCCCAACAACTGAACTTGTACCTACACACGCTGTTCTGATAAGGAGGCAGGTCAACGATACTACAATACAAGGTTAACTGCAAATGGGGCCGTGATATCGTATAGCGCCGCAAGGCCCGGGACTCAGGAATCACTATTGTTATTTTAAGCTGCGTCATGTAGTGCTGGCAAAGTATAGTTCACGAAGTTCGTAGGCTAGGCAAGGGCAAGGTTGGCTGTGCCGCGCCCAAACTACAGTGGCAGTCGGTTGTGCAGATCGTTCGCATGCCGCTTTCTGCTGTTTACGTTCGTGAAAAGCTCTTGCGTTAGAATACGTTCCACGTACGGGTTTATTACAATAATTGATACCGTTTACAGCAGGGCCAGTCTATTATTATCACGACATCATGGAACTCCTGGACGTTCGCACCGTTATCCTGGGCATACTTTTGCTCCTGGTTATCCGCTGGTTCCTCGGCCGGCCCAAGAAGAACCTCCCTCCGGGACCCTGGGGGTTCCCAGTCCTGGGCTCCATACCGGCCATCGCCTGGGGAATGCTTCGAGGCTCGGAGCCCCACTTTCAGTTCGACAAGTACGCCGCCAAGTATGGCGCCATGTTCCGCCTGCGGATCTTCAACAAGAAGGTCGTGGTCCTGAACGACTACGCGTTGGTGAAGGAGGCGTTCCAGCATCCGCAGCTCAGCGACAGACCTAAAAGTATCTTCAGTGAGGTTTTAAAATTGGAAGGTAGGCGCGCAAGGCAGATTCTATCCTTGATGACTATAAAGGCTATTATGTGCTGCATATCCTGCTATCGCCTGCCGTACTCGGGCAAGACGGGCAAGCTAGGTAAATTAAGGCCAGCGATATCGGCCCATACTGCACAGACAGCCTTACCTCAAAGCTATATAAGAAGATTCATCTGCGCTGCAGAAAATGACGACAGCTGTCGTCATTTTGCACGATTCTACACTGTAAACATAATTATTGTAGGGATTGTACAAGGCTTGCTATTGGGTTGGGAACGTAGTGCAACAAGTCGGTTGAGCTACCATATTCGTATTGATTTGGCAAGACAAAGGCACTTTCCTGGCAAAAACCGCAATGGAAAGAAACGCGACTGCATTGTTTGCAGTAACCGCAAATTAGGCCGGCGAAAACAAACTTTAATTATATGTAAGCAATGTATGAAGCCTATGTGCATAGTTCCTTGCTTTTAGAATAACCATACCACTGGATTGTAAATACATACATACTACATGTTTTGGCCTCCACCCCCCCCCCCCCCCTCCCCCCCCCCCCCCACTCAATGTTGAGAAAATAAGGCCGTACGCGCTGGAGATTACACTCCAAAACAACATTGAATTGGGGGGGGGGGGGGGGGTAGAATTACTTATGATGTATGTACAGTGAATACATGTACAAGTAAATAGTTCATTTCCAGGCAAAACGTTTTTATCATGGCTTTTGATGCATGTGTATGCACCGAATAATGGTTCATTTCTTTAAAAATAACAAAGGAATTAAAAAACAATTAGAAAAAAACATTTCTCATCGAAGTTATTGTTTTTCACATGTAAACAAAATCTAAAACATGTGCCGTATTTGCTTGTATTTATCACATGTTCTGAATTATTACCTGTTTGTATTACTTCCCCCGAGTGTAAATACTTATTTAATTATTTCATTATTGTGCTTGTACACTTAAATAGGTGCACACAATTTGTTTTCCTTGTACAATTATTTTTGCAATCAGTTTTACATACAAATATCTCAGCCAGTGTATATGTACAGTATGCATATAAACACAGTGTGTTGAGGGCGCAGTTCAATGAAATTGCTCAAAAATCCACTGGGGCTGGAATCACACTGAGCTCCTAATTGCTGTGGTAAACAAGGGTAATCTTTTGTATGAGTGGGTGGGATTGAAAGGGTTAATTGCGTTTTCATCAAGAATATCCTGATGGGAACACGACACTTAAATTGAAGTCGGGTACGGCGATGATATTGACTCCCAAATTCGCCTTTTTTTCCGCCAAGGGGGGTACTGTACTTCGGAGCCAAAACCTGATTTACTCCTACCGATCATTTTGTCATTGCTATTTTCTTATTATCTATACAGCTGTTGCTGTGGCTAACGGCGAGGTATGGGTAGAGTTGCGTCGGTTCTGCCTTACTGTTCTCCGGAGTTTCGGGGTGGGTAAGTCTTCCTTCGACGAGCAGATAGGCACCGAGGCCGAGGAGCTCATTAAAGTAATGGCCGCCTTCAAAGGCAAATCTTTCAACCCCAAACCGTTCCTGGGCAACGCAGTGGCAAACGTCATCTGTTCGGTCATCTTTGGCAAGCGCTACAAGTACACAGACCAGGACTTCAAGGAGCTCCTGGCTATGCTCAGCCGCAACAACACGCTCTCTGGCTCAGGAGGCGTCTTCACGTTCATCCCCAGCTTGCGGTTTCTGCCTCTCATCCCCTTTACGGAGCTGCTGGCCAGCTTCAGAGAAATTGTCGGCTTCGTCGGGAAGATCGTAGATGGCCACCGCAAGACCTTCGACGCCGACGACCTAAAGGACTTCACGGACGTGTATCTGATGAAAATCCGACAGAACCTGTCTGGGGAAAATGAAGATGGCTTGCTGCCAGATGGGAAATACCTAAAGGCTTCGGAAAACAGCCACCTTAGCGAGCGCAACATAGTCGGCACCATTGCGAGCCTCTTCGCGGCTGGTTCAGATACCACCGGCAGCACACTCCAGTGGGCTCTGCTGTACATGCTGAAGTACCCCGAGGCACAGAAGCGAGTCCAGGCCGAGATCGACGACGTTGTTGGTCGCAACCGGATGCCGAGAATGGCTGACGTTCCGGAGCTTAACTTCACCCGAGCGGTGATCTGGGAGGTGCAGCGCCTGGGCAACATCGTGCCCCTGGGCGTCCCACACGCCGCCGCTTCGGATGTCATTCTCCGAGGCTTCTTGATCCCGAAGGGTGCCTTGGTTGTGCCCAACATGTGGACCATCTTCCGAGATCCCAAGCACTGGCACGAGCCGGAGCAGTTCAAACCAGAACGGTTTCTGAACAAACTCGACGGCAAGGCTGTGAAGCCAGACGAGTTGATACCGTTCAGTACTGGTAAGTGACCTTTATTCCAGCTTTATTCGACAAAGCCATATGCTCCTTGCGCTTATACTACAAGGGGCGCTTTGCAGCATAACAACGATGATGGTCACTCAAACATCATTGGTCTACGTGCACAGTATAATTACACCGCTCAAAGGCGGCGCGGTTCTGCGTATAAATGAGAACACGCTAGGCTGTTTGCCATTTACTCTAAGTCCACACCTTAATTGAAGTAAATAAGGGCGAGAACCAGTCCACAGAGGTGTGCGTTCTTACCTCTTACCCTGGTAGCCAGAAAATGGCGTCGTTAAGCGATAATAATCTGGACCTTTCACTCTTGGAACCTGACTATCAAATAGTCTGGTTCCAAGTGCCACATCAGAACAGTATTGTCAATGTGAGGTCGGGTACGTCGGGAAATTAGATCGCTGACTGCTGTAACCATAGCCACTATACGTCACTCTTTTTGTTTCTGTCCCCTGTAGGCAGGCGCAGCTGCATCGGAGAGCACCTGGCCAAGATGGAGATCTTCCTCTTCTTCAGTTTCTGCATGCACCAGTTCACCTTTGAGAAACCCAAGGATTCCCCACCACTGACGTTGAAGGGCAAGGCGGGCCTCACGCGCTCCCCGCTGCCTTACGAGCTGTGCGCAGTCCCCCGAGACTAGGCTAACCCGAGATGCGTCCATGCACGAACGATGCAAACGTTCGCCAACGTTCGCAACATTTTTCTGTACACATCTAACAGAGGTTGTTCGCGTAGCCTTGGCAAACGTTGACAACGTTCGCGCGAGTGGAACGCACCCCATATATTGCACCCCGAAATTGTTTTCTTAAAACGACATATTAGATGGATGAATTATTGAGCGCCCTCTACATGTACAACACCTTTAATATGCGTACGTATAATATTAATATGCGTAGAGATTAGAGATTGTGGGTTCGAATTTTCGACGTTAGGCTTACTGTTTTTTAAGTCCTATTTGTTTTATTCACATTTTTGCTTTGACTGACTTTCTAAAGCTTTTGATAACGTCGAATAGAACTTTATCTATAAACAAAACGCTCAAAATTTCAGGTATTGTATTCGTTTAAGTTGTATTCACTGGATAAAACCAATATGTGAAAAAAAATATCAAAGAACTTGTAGTTATTAATAATGTTCATTTGTGTCTAAATTGATATCGCATTACAACGCAACCGCCTAGGACAAAGGTGTAGGCCTACCATATCTGCCTTGTTAAAGGTAGGACACACCATTTGCAGATATCAAAAATATTTACTACCGAATTATTAAGAAACATCTTACTCATTTGAAAGTAAATGTTGATTCTAGGCATCCAGCAAAATGATTGCGCTAGATATCCTGTAATTATTCCGAAAAATATAATTTTATAATGAAAAATTCGCGATCGCCGGACAAAAAAACAAAGACAACATAAGAATAACTGTTCGACGCCGGTTGAAACAAACCGTTGTTTTTTCGTGCTTTTCTCGGCATCCATGATTGTAAAACTTCGGACAGCTCAGTTAAACGATATCTACTATAAAATACAATCCCCCAAATTTACTCATTCATGATAATTCAAGCAATGACCAATGGTATATACTACCTTTAATCTTAATAGTAGCAGAGGTTCTAGCAAATAGAATAACAACAGACAAAGGTACAAAATAATGTAGTACTGTAATATCAGACAAGACGAATCATCGCAAATGTGACCCAACCCTGCGAAATAAGTCTTGAATTAAGGATTAATTTTTAGTTATTAGGTTTTCACATGCATTTGAAAGCACATAATTTGCTCTTTACTGAAAACAGCTTTTTTTATATTCTCTCAACTACTGAAATAAAGACAACAACAAAGAAATTTGCGAAGCATTATTTAAATATTTGTTTGTATGGGCAACGCATGCGCACAGTGTGGGTCTGATGTGGTCAAGCTTAGTGTTCCGCGATTTTGTCCGACGATGGCCGACTGCTTACAGTAGCCGGACACTACAATCTCCATATGAAGCACGATATATGGCAGAGACCCCCCCCCCCCCCCCACCCCCCTTTTTGGAGTGGCTGTTTGCTTTCGCTCTTCGTGCATGCTGTGGACAGCAAAGAGCAAGTTCAATCATAGAGAAAGGACCACAGAAAGAGTTTGAACTTACCGGGCTTCAAAACGCCTCACGTTCGTCGCCGCGCTGATAAAGATCTGCGGTTTTACGACCGCAATTAGTACTCTATTTGCACTGCTGCTTTGTTCGGGCCCCAGAATCTATACTTGAGTTTTAGATATGGGGAGATTCAAGAGAAGAAACCGGAGCCCGAACAAACCAACGTGGGGAGGCAAGGCGGTACACAGTAAACAAAATTGTATAACTTCACAGTTGTTTTTCTGTTAAAAATGTCAATATATAACAGTAGATATTACTGTTGGGATTTCTTTGCGTATAAACAAAACTAGTACTGTCTATGCACATTTTACTGAATTTCTCTGTTTGGTTACAGAATGTTCGCTGTTAAATTAAAGTTTTGTACTGGAACAAGAAACATCATCTTTTGAACAAGCATTTTCTTCCGTTATGTTAAGACACATCAACATTACTGTTTTATAACAATACAATTTGCTGTAAATATACAGCAACGACAACGAAGTATTTATTTACAGAGAATCTACTGTTCTCCTACACGAATCTCACCACGCAGGAACTGACCAACCAGAAGTGAGGAAACTAGTGTTCACAAAAGTCATGCTAAACCGTGTTGTTATACCACAAAACACACCTTTTTGACCACTTTGTGTAATTATTAAAGCAATTCACTGATACAATTTTGATTTTTAGCAAATAAAGCTGAAGAATTGCATCCCATCTCCTTCCGCATTGAAATATTAAAATTATTCATTTGAAAGCGTGACTTCATCATTGCGGGAAAAGCTGAATATAAAAGTAACTCACGACCGTGGTTAAAGTGTTTAGTAGGTTATCGTAGCATTTGTACTATATATCTGTATACGTAATACATGTAGTATTGTGTAATGTGTAATAACTAGTTACTTATAATAGGTCTGGTTCCCATTCCCACTTCATTCATCGATGTAAATTGCCGCAATACGCGTAACAGAAAACTGTACTTCAACAGGAGCGTTTGTTTTTGGATAAAACTTGCTGTTATATTAACAAAACAACAACGGGTTAATCACTGTTGCAAAACAGGGGAATCACTGTAGGTGTACAGTACCCAATACAGTAGAATCTCTGGTAATAAACAGAGATAAAACAACAGTAGAATGTACTGTTACAAAACAGTAACTTCTGTAATGCCAATTGACAATAGAATGTACCGTTAATTAACAATTTTTTTTTTTTTTTAACAGTGTAGGGTGGTGAAAGAGGGGGGAACAAAAAAAAAAGGTGTAAGTAACAGCTGCTGTCCACTCGAGTCTAGGCCCAGATGTATAGAAGTACACATAATGTTTTACTTGTACCTACCGTACCGGCTTCACCTCACCGTTCATCCTTGCCTCAACCGGACTTAACACTGACAGTATCTAATCTTGCGCCCTCACGCGCCGCAGTGCAAATAGTACTCTATTTGCACTGCTGCTTTGTTCGGGCCCCAGAATCTATACTTGAGTTTTAGATATGGGGAGATTCTTCGCTCCGAACCGGGACCACGAAGCCTCACCCATTCCCAATATATCTCGCCCCAAATACCACCCATACCTCACCCATACCTCACCCATACCTCACCCGTACCTCACCCGTACCTCACCCGTACCGCGTCGCCCATACCGCGTCGCCGGTACCGCGTCGCCCGTACCGCGTCGCAACGCGTCACACGCACGACGCCGCCTACATGACGCCGTCCGCACAACACCACTCGCACGACGCCACCCGCACGACGCCACACGCACAACGCGACGCCGCCATCCAACCGGTAAAGCCGGGAACTATACGCCTATCTGATGGCGTTTGCCGTAAATGCTATAGCGTATTATTCGACAGACGCGGTGGAAATGCGTGCAATGAAAACCAACTTGTATTTGAAAGTCGCCCCTTGTAGACGGGGGCGCGCGTAGCCATTCAGACTATCGATGCTAACCAGATCGGCGGAGGCAGGTTCTGAAGGACCAGCACCAGAGTTAGAATATCCTACATTCAGTTTGCGAGTAGCGCGTTGCAGTTTGACACTGTAGGTGGGCAGAGGGCGGATAGCCCTACATACCGGGGCATCAAAAGCCGAGAGTTATTAGGGCGCGGAATACTACCTAATGAGCGACAGTTCGAACCATCCGGCGCAATTGCGACCTTCAAGATATCTTAAACGTACATGTACATTTTCCATGCTCCGCGGTGCCAAGGAGCGTCAATGACGGGTATATTATTATGGGGTCTCGTGTCGTCACTCCTCGCTTAGAACTCCGCCCTCGCTTTCGGGAACATCTCGATAGACTTGCAGACGCCAAACGAGCACGGGAAGAAAAATAGCGCGGAACTGGGAAATGCGTCCTGAATGAACCTACAAGACCGCCCCCTACCTTTAACGCTGTTCATTTAGTTAATAAATTAATTTTGCAGATGAGCTTCACAAGTCCGCAAATATGCGCAGGACAACAACAAACAGAAGTGCTGCGTGTGGGACTTTTCTCGACGCCGAATTGCATGCATAAAGCGCCCCGTTTCCTCAAATTTCCCCTTGTGGGTCAAAGCCTACCGCAACTGTGTACAGTTAATATCTATTTTATTGTAATTATTGCCATTACCACTTTACTCAGGCACTTTTTCACACACAAACAGATAACAATACAAAGAAAAGGTTGTTTCATTCTGAGGACTGAAGACCATGAGACGTTAATTTACTACAGGGATACAGGGCTACTGGCCCCTGAATGTCCAAGCATGTTCGATTGGATTCATCTATGCGTTGGAAACGGGCAGTGTTGCAGAACGGCTGCACCGATGGACCGTTGCAGACCAGTCGACACGCAATTTTCGCCAAGTTCAGCGGCGACCGTGGAAACAACAACATAGCTTTTCACCATCGAAATGGTTCTTAGCGTCTGTGAAGAAAAATATGACTTCGATCAATCATTAAACGTCATTTAGGAAACGGAAAGGAAAAACAAAAGAACATTTCGATTAAAAACAATTTAGGCCAATCTGGTTATTATGGCAACTACTTCACGTGCCGCTATTCCTTTTTTATAATTCTTTTGAGGTCTTTAGGCAAAAGTTCCGATCCCAAAATAAGACTTTTAAGAAGTGGAGTAAAGATGACCACAAAAAAAAAAATAGACAAGGATTGGCCGAAACTTGTTTATGTCACTCATGCAGAGGCCCGTCCTCTGAACTTAATTAGTTACATTCAAATGTAACCCGCAGGGCCTAACCACTGCGGAACTTCTATTGCCTCTCACGCAGAGGCTCATCCTCTGATCTTAATCGGTTAAATTTAAAATTTAACACGCGGGGCCCGTCCACAGCGGAACTGCCCATACTGTGATCTTAATCAGATACATTCAAATTTAACACGCAGGGCCTATCCACTGCGGAACTTCTATTTGCCTCAAATGCAGAGGCCAGTCCTCCGATCTTAACGCTAACCCTACCTAATGCTGCTTTTGACTAGCAGTAAAAAGTAGTATGCAGAACTCTCACCTACCTGTGTACAATGCCTATAGTAATTTTTAGTATTTGGTACATGTACACCCCTAATTGCACTCGTAGTACTAAGCATTGGGTCCCTAGCCCTCTGCTTGCTGAGTGTTCATGGCCCATGTATACTGCGTGGAGTGTTCTAACCTCTACAGCAAAGATTGTCACATGGGACACGGCAATGGGTCAAGGCTGAACTACTGCATTTTTTGCCAGGTAAGAATTACTGACCTGTATAACCACTATTAGTATTTTGTGGTTGGCAGTATCTGTAATTTGACAGTACGCACCCAATCATCAGTCACGGAGAGACTGTAGAGAAAGGAACCGAGCTACAAAATTTTAAGTAATATTATGTAGTACTCAGTTCTTTAGCCGGCCCAGAGTAAAGCCTAGGGGGTTAGGGTTAATCAGTTAAATTCAAATTTAACACGCAGGGCCTATCCACTGCGGAACTTCCATTTGTCTCAAATACAGAGGCCCGTCCTCTGATCATATCAGTTAAATTCAAAATTTAACACGCAGTGCCTATCCACTGAGGTACTTCTATTTGTCTCAAATGCAGAGGCCCGTCCTCTGATCTTAATCAGTTAAATTCAAAATTTAACACGCAAGGCATATCCACTGCGAGACAAATTTTGTCTCTCATGTCCCTACATGAGAATAATTTCAGAATAATTAATTAGTTACATTCAAATTTAACACGCGTGGCCTATCTATTGCGGAACTTCTTTTGTCTCTCATGTAGAGGCCCGTCCTCTGATCTTAATCCGATACACGGTCGAATTTAACACACAAGGCCTATCCACTGCGGAACACTTTTGTCTCTCATGCAGAGGCCCGTCCTCTGATCATAATCAGTTAAATTCAAAATTTAACACGCAGGGCATATCCACTGTGAGACTTATTTTGTCTCTCATGTCCCTACATGAGAATAATTTCAGAATAATTAATTAGTTACATTCAAATTTAACACGCGTGGCCTATCTATTGCGGAACTTCTTTTGTCTCTCATGTATAGGCCCGTCCTCTGATCTTAATCCGATACACGGTCGAATTTAACACACAAAGCCTATCCACTGCGGAACTACTTTTGTCTCTCATGCAGAGGCCCGTCCTCTGATCTTAATCCGATACATACGAATTTAACACGCAGGGCCTATTCACTGCAGAACTACTTTTGTCTCTCATGTATAGGCCCGTCCTCTGATCTTAATCCGATACACGGTCGAATTTAACACACAAGGCCTATCCACTGCGGAACTACTTTTGTCTCTCATGCAGAGGCCCGTCCTCTGATCTTAATCCGATACATACGAATTTAACACGCAGGGCCTATTCACTGCAGAACTACTTTTGTCTCTCATGCAGAGGCCCGTCCTCTGAATTAATCAGCTACATTAAAATGTAAATGTAGGATACACCATTTGCAGATATGGAGAGAGAAAAACACAACATTTACTACCGAATTGTTAAGAAATATCTTACTCATCTGAAAGTAAATAAAGATCTAGGCGTCCAGCGGCCGATTTCACGAAACGCTAGGATTAATCCTATCTCGAGTTAGGATGAGTAACTCATCCTAACTTGCATTGGATCTATTGCAAGTTAGGAGGAGTTACTCTTCCTAGGATTAATCTTAACATTGGTGAAATCGGCCGCAGCAAATTGATCGCGAAAAAACACAACTAACATAAGAATAACAGCTCGACGCCGGTTGAAAACAAACGCTGTTTTTCGTGCTTTTCTCGGCATTAATGACTGTAAACTTCGGACAGGCCAGTTTAAAGATATTTACTATAAAATACAACCTTCCAAATTCGCCCATTCATGATAATTCAAGCATTTACCAATAGTGTATACC
This sequence comes from Crossaster papposus, assembly GCA_037893245.1. Taxonomy (NCBI): domain Eukaryota; kingdom Metazoa; phylum Echinodermata; class Asteroidea; order Velatida; family Solasteridae; genus Crossaster; species Crossaster papposus. The sequence goes on from JBAIAA010000752.1 coordinate 116,626, forward strand.
ACCTTTAAGACGCAGGGCCTAATCCACTGCGGAACTTTTTTGTTTGGTCTCAAATGCAGAGGCCCGTCCTCTGATCTTAATCAGTTAAATTCAAATTGAAAACGCAGGGCCCTTCCACGGCGGAACTCCTTATGACTCAAATGCAGAAGCACGTCCTCTGATCTTAATCAGATACATTCAAATTTAACACGCAGGGCCCGTCCACGCGGAATTTCTATTGCCTCTCACGCGGAGGCCCCACCTCTGATCTAAAAATAAACATGTTATATTAAAAATTCAGCACACAGGGCCTGTCCACTGCGTCACTTTTATGTACTCTTATCCTCTGATGATATCCATGTAAGATAAACATTCATCACGCAGGGCCCGTCCCCTGCGTAACTTTTGTTCTCTCATATCCTCTGATCCTAACAATGTTGGTTTTAAATTCAAGATGCAGGGCCTACCCACTGCGGAATTTATATTCTCTCTTATGATCTTAACATTGTTATATTTAAATTCAACCCACCGGGCCCGTGCACTGCGGAACTTATATTCTATCTTAACCTATGATCTTAACATTGTTAGATTTAAATTTAACACACAGGGCCCATCCACTGCGCAACATTTGTTACCTCTTATTCTGTAATCTTAACAATGTTAGAATTACGTTCCGACACGCATGGCCCATTCACTGCGTTACTTCTATTCTCTCTTATGCTTAGATCTTAACCATTGCTAGATTTACACACAGAACCTGACCACTGCATAACTTATATTTTAGTCTCTCTTATCGTCTGATCGTCTGATCTTAACAATATGTAAGATTTAAATTCAGCACACAGGGCGCGTCTGCTGCGTAACTTATAACTATCTCTCATCCTTTGATCTTAACTACACTAGATTAAAATCCAAAACGCAGGGCCCGTCCGCTGCAAAACCTATTATCTTAACCATGTTAGATTACAATTGAACACACAGGGCCCATCCATGCACTGTTTCTCTCTTATGCGGAGGCCCGTCCTCCGACGGATCTTAACCACGCTAGTCTAGCGTAAAATTTTGCGTTTTAGTACAACTCGACCGACAGTCGGTCGCGCCTTCTTGCATTATACGTGCCACCAAACATGGCTGTTCAGTATGCCTAAAACCGGAAATCTATTGTCCAATTTAAAACACAAGAGGGCGCTGTTCAATCACAGATTGTTTTGGTTTTGTGCATTATAAGAATATTCATGAGATCATTGTCCCCATACAAAAACAGACTCAACGAACCGTCCAGCATGAGGGCTTGTCTTTGGGGCTGTTATATTGTGATAAAAAGGGTACTAGCTGTACCATTTCATCATAGCTGTACCATTTCATCATACCTGATGCTAAACAACAATGCGCGTCATTTCCACGCGTAAGGCGTTCAAAAGACTGCACTCATAAGCCAGCGAGCACTAAGAAACGTGCCGCGAGGCTGCCGACCGCCTAAGTTCACACGCTGCTCAAGGCGCTACAATTCATTTGAGGGTCCACTCTCCGTTTTGTTTGAATAACAAGGCCCCTTTTGTTTGTTTAGGCCCGTCCTAAAACACGAATGCTGCCAACAAGAATGCATTATAGTTCTGAACCGTCTTGGGACCGGCCCTGTTCGTCGTCTACCTTAATGATCTGCCTAAGCAAGTTCATTCTACCGTGATGTTCATTCTACGTGACTGTATTGTAATGTTAATACTATTTAGTTGTTCCCCAGGTGTGGTATTTTAGTATGTTAATTTTCCTCAGTTGTTACCCAGGTGTATCATTTTGGTATGTCTCTATTGTTTGCTTCCAGGCTTGGTAAGTACTAGAAGGAATTCCAGTTCTTTGTCTGGATTGTGCTTACCTTGCCTGGAAGAACCTTTTGTTGTTAAACCTTATTTAAGTGCTGTGCCTCCAGCACACGGGGAGGCATTTCTGACTAAATGTGGCTGGAGGCACACACACACCGCTGGGCGACTGCTCTTATTTTTTTATTATAGACTGTTGTTTCGTTAGTATAGTTTAGCAGTCGTCCAGTGTTTGCTTTATGATTATTTTGTAAGTATTTAATTATTGTATTTATTGTATTTATTGTATTATGCACCTGGGATTTGTCGGCCCATTTTGTCTGGATAAAAACGTAAAAGAACCCGAAATATTTGTCGACTCATTTAGTAAACCACGCCGTTACAGTTTTGGTGGCAGCGGTGGGATGACTGGTGATTTCTCTTTTTATTTTTTGTTATTCATTGACAATGAGCTCTAGACTTGACGTAACGGCCCAGCTGGGCCGTTCAATTAGAATGATAGAGCAAGCAATTGAACATAACATAAATATGTTATCCAGGCAAAGGGAAGTTCCACCCGTGGGGTTAAGATCCTCCAGCCACTCGACCTCCACCACGGGTGGGGCTGGGTTGACACCTCATGGTGCTTCGGTTTATCGTGATACCCCAGAATCTGGTATTGGTTTTTCTTCGTCATCTCGTGTAAATCCTAGACAAACTGAACATGGTAAAGGTGGTAATGTACCGAAAGCCCCTGCGAGTAAGCCTGTTGTATTTCCCGACATTTTTGATGGAAGTATAGATTTCGAAGACTGGTTGACAAATTTGAATTTGTGTAGTGAAATAAATGCGTGGGCTAAAGATAAAAAGGCACAGTTTTTGGCCGTTAGGTTGCGGGGACCCGCATTACAAGTGTACACCGATTTGGTTGACGAAAGTAAGAATAATTTTGAAGCCATTGTACTTGCATTGAAAGAAAGGTTTTCTTCTCATGGTCAAACGAGCCTTTATCGAGCTAAACTAAAAACAAGGTGTCGCAGAAAAAACGAGCCTTTACCAGAACTTGCTTGTGACATTCGCAGACTAGTTACGAGGGCTTACCCTAACATTTCAGCTGAAATGAGAGAGGAAATGGGTAAGGACTATTTTATCGAGGCTCTAGACTTGCCCGAGATTCGAATGCAGATCAGGAGAGCAAAGCCGGTAAATCTGAGCGAGGCCCTTAAAGTAGCACTGGAAGAAGAGGCATTTTTACATGTCGAGTATAAAACTAACGTGAATCAATTGGGTACACACGCATGCCAAGACAACTTGACTCTCCAGTCGCAACCTAGACAAGAGGAGTTGAAACATAAAATTGATAAACTTGAACAAACAGTAAAAGAACTGCAAAACACTTTGCATAGTGAGAGGTGGGGTAGGAGGCCGCCAAAGAAAATGTGGGTTTGTTGGAACTGTAATCAGGAAGGGCACAGGCAATTTGAGTGTCCTTTTGGTCGACACCAAACAACTGCAATGCAGAATAATAATCGGGAAAACTAGACTCGGCTGAACAGGGGGCCACTGTACAGCCAGGGATTGATCAGGCCCATAGTATTAGTACGGCTTTTGTTACAGGCAAAATATGGAACACTGATGTGAAATTTTTGCTTGACACAGGCTCGTCAGTTTCGATTATACACCCGCATACCTTTGAATTATTACCACTGAGTTGTAGACAAACAGTAATCCCTAGCGATAAGACGATTGTTGCTGCTGAAGGGACAAAAATGCAAGTACAAGGTACCTTAGAAGTAGTAATAGGGATGGGTAAGTTAGTGAGACGCCATACCATGTATATTGCGCCAATTACACAAGCAGGTATATTGGGGCTTGACTTTTTGACATTACACCAAGGAGTACTAGATTTACCCAGAAGAAGGTTAATGTTTGCAGGTCACGAAGTTCCAATAATATTTGATAATTTGACGTCACTAAGTTGTTGTAGAGTTCTTTTGAAAGAAACGGTAACAATTCCGGCAGGACACGAGATTGTCATACCTGGGGAGGTGCATTTTTGTGGAGGAAGTGCTGTTCAAGGGGTGTTAGAGCCATCTAATCGGTTTTTGGCTAAGGACAACGGCATCCTTATAGGGCGTACATTCTCCACATGTGACAGCCCGATTCCTGTCCGAGTTATGAACCTGAATAACACGGACTCCATTCTGTATAAAGGTACAAATGTTGCTATTTTGCAATCGGCTTCACAGACCGATCAAGCTCAAACTGAATGCACTGGTTGGGGAGAGGAATTGAAGAAATTATTTGACCAAAGTTCTCAAAACTTAGAACCAGAGCAACAAAACAAAGTGAAACAATTGTTGGATATGCATAAAAATGTATTTTCTCAAAGTGGCGAACTAGGACGAACTAACGTAGTTTATCACAAGATAGAAACAGGTGATGTACGACCCAAGCGCCAGCCAGCGCGTCGTCTACCTCACCATCAGAGAGACGAAGCGCGAAAGCAGGTTGCGGAAATGCTTGATAAAGGTATAATTACACCATCTAGTAGCCCCTGGGCAAGCCCCGTAGTCCTAGTTCGTAAGAAAGACGGAACCATACGATTCTGTGTGGATTACAGAGAGTTAAACAAGAATACATATAAAGATGCATATCCATTACCCAGAATAGACGATAGTCTAGACGCGTTGTCGGGTTCCGAATGGTTTTCTTCCTTGGACCTGGCCAGTGGTTATTGGCAAGTTGAGATGAATCCCCAAGATAAAAGTAAAACTGCCTTTACCACTGGCACTGGTCTCTATGAATACAATGTAATGCCATTCGGCCTGTGCAACCCCCCTAGTACTTTTGAACGACTTATGGAGCTAGTCTTATCTGGGTTGCATTGGCAAACATGCCTCGTATATTTAGACGACATCTTGGTTTTTGCCCCAACATTCGAAGAACACTCTAGCCGTTTGAGCGAAGTTTTTGAAAGACTTTCCGCAGCTGGTTTAAAATTAAAACCGAAAAAGTGTTCTTTGTTCCAACAGAAAGTTCTATATTTGGGTCATGTAGTTTCAAACGAAGGTGTGTCTACTGATCCCGAGAAAATAGCAAATATAGAGAATTGGCCTGTGCCTACTAGTTTGACTGACGTACGCAGTTTTCTTGGGTTTTGCTCTTATTATAGACGCTTTATTGCCAGTTTTGCACATGTGGCAGCTCCACTTCACAAGTTGACTCACAAAGATGTTCGATTTAAGTGGACTACTGAATGCGAAAATGCATTTCAGATACTCAAAAACAAACTGGTATCAACCGATGTACTTGCTTTTCCAGATTTTTCCAAACCGTTCATTTTGGATACAGATGCAAGCAATGAGGGCATTGGTGGTGTGCTGTCACAGGTGCAGGATGGCAATGAAAAAGTCATATGTTATGGTAGCCGCAAACTGTCCAAAAGTGAACGCAACTACAGCGTAACAAAAAAAGAGTTATTAGCTGTTGTACATTTTGTGAAATACTACAGACATTACTTGTATGGTCGAAAGTTTAAGATCAGGACAGACCATTGTTCTTTAAGATGGCTAAGTAATTTTAAAGATGTGCAAGGGCAATTAGCACGATGGGTAGAAACACTTAGTCAATTTGACTATGAAATAGTGTACAGACCAGGAGCCCAGCATAAGAATGCCGATGCTTTGTCACGAATGCCATCTGATTATAATGCCAATTGTGACTTGCCAGTATTTTCTTTGAGTTCTGTTCTTTCAGGCTGTGACATTGACGAACTGCGGGAGGCTCAACGAAGCGATATATTTTTGGTGCCTATCATCAGGTGGAAAGAAGATTTCACGGAGAGGCCCCCTGGCAGTGTCGTCGCTGGTCACAGCCGAGAGACAAAGGGGTACTGGTACATGTGGGATCAGCTTGTGTTGCAAGAAGGTATCCTCTATAGAAAATTTGAAACTAATGGACAATCGTTTTTGCAATTTCTTGTACCCAGTACCATGAAAAGTGAAGTTATGAGACTTGCTCACGATTCAAAGACTGGTGGCCATTTTGGTCGTACAAAAACATTCAAAAAAATTCAAAGATCATATTACTGGATTGGTTACAACAGAGACATTTCTGTTTGGGTAAAGCGGTGCGAAAAATGCGCAAAAAGAAAAGCTCCTGCGCCAAAATTTCGAACCTCATTGCAGCAAACTTTGGTTGGTGCACCATTTGAGCGAATTGCACTGGACATTCTTGGCCCTTTGCCACGATCTAAAAGTGGAAACCGCTACATCCTTATAGTAATGGATTATTTCACGAAGTGGGCCGAAGCATACCCTATCAGAAATCAAGAAGCAGAAACGATAGCCAAAGTTTTGGTAGAGAAATTCATATGTCGGTATGGGGTCCCAATGAGTTTACACACGGATCAAGGTACAAATTTTGAAAGTCGTGTATTTAAGAGAGTGTGTGAACTATTGGGAATTTATAAAACAAGAACTACGTCATACCATCCACAATCAAATGGATTGGTCGAGAGATTCAATAGAACTATTGAAGCGTTAATTAGTACTTATGTGTCTCAGGATCAGTCCGATTGGGACACACACATACCGTATGTAATGATGAGTTACCGGTCCAGTGAACAAGAAACCACTGGCGTTAGTCCGAACAGGATGTTATTTGGGAGGGAAATTATGATGCCCCTTGATTTGTTAGTCAGTCATAAGGAAAACGCATCAGAATATTTAGGTGCAGAAAATTATGCAGATGAGATGCACGCTAAACTACAACGTGCTTTTCAGGTTGCTCAAAAGCACAGTTGTGGTGAACAGAAAATACAAAAACGTCTTTATGATATTAAGTTGAAGGGAACACCATACGAAGTAGGTCAAAAAGTGTGGCTTTATCACCCATTGAAGCGAATTGGATTAAGCCCCAAATTTCAGTCTTTTTGGAAGGGTCCATTCATTGTTGTTAAACGTATATCGGACGCAGTCTATCGTATCAAAGATATCAAGTCTCAGTTTCGTAACGTTGTTCATTTTGATAGACTAAAGCCATGTTATGCCGAGTATGATGTAGACCCTTTTCAGACCGAGTTTGATCGGACTACTTCAGATAGCTGCATTGCAGAGGAAACGCAGAGTGATCAAGACATTGCTTGGAGAGGTGTGTCCACACCATCAGGAACGTCATACAGGCCACAGCCAGATGCAGACGCGGGAGACGCGACTGAGGGCCAAAGCCTTGACGAGGATGGGAGCCAGCCTCACAGGGAAAGCCAGACTCGATATATTCCTCTGCTTCACCGTCCAACGCTAGTCTTTCCACCGGGGTTTGATCAGTACGCCATGGATAGCCCAGAGAGTGAACGGTTTGGCCAACCGCATCACCCTCGACGTAGGCGCCAACCACCCCCATGGATGAGGACTGGAGATTTTGTGATTTAGTTAATTTAAGTGTACATAAATATATAATCGTAAAAATTAAAAGAAAGAAATTAAATTTTAAAAAATTGAGATGAATTAGATAATCTTGGTATGGGATTGGTGGTTGCTTTGGGCTGCAGACCAAAGCGCAACCAATCGTCTATCGGGTTCATCTGGACAAATAATGTATCAAGTTTATTCACACCCATTGTTTATCAATTTTATTTAAACTAGTCGCTCATCAAATTTATTTTAATGTTTGGTTTCATTCTTAAATTAAACAATTTGAGCATTTGTAGCAAATATAGATTATAACCAGATTCTGGATGTATCCATTTTGTTTGCTTATTTGTTTTGGCACGAGGACGTGCCTCTTCCAACGGGGAGGGATGTGTAATGTTAATACTATTTAGTTGTTCCCCAGGTGTGGTATTTTAGTATGTTAATTTTCCTCAGTTGTTACCCAGGTGTATCATTTTGGTATGTCTCTATTGTTTGCTTCCAGGCTTGGTAAGTACTAGAAGGAATTCCAGTTCTTTGTCTGGATTGTGCTTACCTTGCCTGGAAGAACCTTTTGTTGTTAAACCTTATTTAAGTGCTGTGCCTCCAGCACACGGGGAGGCATTTCTGACTAAATGTGGCTGGAGGCACACACACACCGCTGGGCGACTGCTCTTATTTTTTTATTATAGACTGTTGTTTCGTTAGTATAGTTTAGCAGTCGTCCAGTGTTTGCTTTATGATTATTTTGTAAGTATTTAATTATTGTATTTATTGTATTTATTGTATTATGCACCTGGGATTTGTCGGCCCATTTTGTCTGGATAAAAACGTAAAAGAACCCGAAATATTTGTCGACTCATTTAGTAAACCACGCCGTTACAGTATCATGTACAGGATGATCAGCATACCTGCAGATAACAACATCCTGCAGGAAGACATCTTGTCTATAAAGCAGCAATACATGTCTACAAAGCAGCTAACCATCTAGCAGCCGTTGACATCCACAAATTTACAATCGACAAGGAAGCTAGTCAACGTTCCACAATCAGACAAACATCGGCCACTTCATTGAAATCTGGACTCCAAGTTTTCAAATGAAAAAAGTGTTTAAACTCCGGCCCAATTAAAAACTTGACCACAGATGGCCTTTGACCTCAGAAGTTGAACTTGAAAAACCACTCTCGTATAGTGAGATTTCATCTCCGACCGAAACAAGATTGGAAATGAAAAGCAAGGCAATGACAGCCATACATTATCGGGGTTGTATTATATATAAAAGGGGTTGTATTATATATAAAAGCGGTGACCAAACGACAGTGGCCAAAATCTCGATCGATCAAATAATCAAAACAGCCTTGGTCCTCAAAGAAGTTAATTGCCCACAATAATAATACATGTAGTTGACTTCAATAGAGAACTTCTTTGTAATTGGAACGTATAAGGTTTGCCCAGAGCGGGCCTGATCCCCTATACTTATGCAAAATACGGGATCTTAGCACTGTCCTGGGACGAACCATGGCGATTACGCAAGCCGGCTTTTCCGTGTCTTAGGTCACAATAGTATTGTGCGGAATGACCTGAAACAAGCCAAGCCCCTTGGTTGTTTCTCCCGGGTTAAACCTCTATGAGCAGGGCTTGAATAAGTTTCTGCTTAAATAGCGCTTACATTGGCTTTCTCCCAAAAAATTGAAAACAGTTGCATGGCATTATTATATACAATCATATTGTACACGTGGGTTTGATTTTACATTTATAATTGGCTTTCTCCCAAAATATTGCAAACGGTTGCATCGCATTATTATATACAAACACATTTTACACATGGGTTTAATTTTACATTTATAATGAAATGCATCTGCCACCGTCGAAGGAGGCACTTATAGCAAGTAAAGACATGCTGACATAACCGGCAGTGTTCTTGGACTCTAATATTAATAATACCAAAAGCTTCAATTTCAATACGGTTGTTTGTTGGTTTTTTTGGTTATAAAAGGGCTACAAAATACTAATATCGTCTTATTGTTTAGAGAGACTTTTCAAGTTTTCATCAACAATTGTTTTATTTTTTTAAAACAGGGACAGAACTACGACTTGTCTGATTTTATGGTCGGTAAGAAATACCCTTTTTTCTTACTAAACAAAGTTGTGCTGAATACTGTGCCGGTTTGGTGACAAGATATGTGATTTAGTTACCTATCTTCAAAATGTGTGGTTCTTTTTTGTTAGTTACCTTAAAATAATTAGGAACACTCGAAATGTCGTCTATTCCGGAAGCAGGCTAACAAAAATAAGGCCGCGCAAAAAACACATAAATGCCTCATTAAAAGTGTACTGACCTAAAAGGTTAAAACGGTCTAACACCCCGACCAAACCTGCGTTGCTATACTAAACTCAAAGGCAAATCACATGTCAGAACCCCTGCCCCATACCAGAGCAAAGCAAAGGCGCCCAACCAGAACATGTGGCACTCTGACTAACGAAAACAAACATCACATGCAAAACGTGAGCATAAAGCAAAGTAATATAAAAACAGGTACAAGTATGCGTTATAATTCACTTGAATTTTGTCATTGTAAAATAGACACTTTATGAATCTATTTTTTTTTTTTTTTTTAATATCCCGAAACAGTCGGAGTCACCATGTTGGCCCAACACCACTGCCAAAATGAATATTACTATACTGCGGGTCACTCCTTCGTGCACACAAAACCTCGCATTTTGCGGCTGTGAGCCGTCAACCCGCTTAAGACTTCGCTGCGTACCTCATTATAAAGACAACGCTGAATTCTGACTGGCCATATACGATGCAAGAGCACCCACCAGGCTCTACGATATTTCATTCCCATGGTGTGAATTAGCACCGAAGTCCCAACATTTAGATTATACGGGCTTTCCTACAGATATGCAGCGGAAATATATTATTTCAACACAGACTTCCAACTCAGCCTAAAATTAGCCGAGTAAAGGTTTATAAAGGTCTCAATTAAACCAGCAAATCAGATCTGTAGAAAAAACACCCCCGAAATAGAGCAATCAACGAAGACCACTGATTACACTAAGAGTACTATACGACATTTGAATGCGGAGAAACAGACCCGTTCAACCGAAAACCAGAAACTAAATAAGCGAAATGATCGGAAACACTCATTTTGGGAACAAAAGCCAACTAAAGACGGCTGCCCAAACATGCGTGCGTGCTATAGGGCTGCCCCTACACCATTGTGCATGTTATGTAACTAACTGCGATATACTATACACCTGATTTAATCGCACGGCGAATTCTACGTAAATATGCATTATATGAATTCAATACAAAAGTGAATTTTTAAATGCGATAAGAGATATACCTCTACTGGTGATCAATGTCTTCATCTTTTTTGTTGTTGAAAATTCATTGCTGAAAACGTATATGCAAACATTAAGTAGCCTGAATAACATAACTTCATTTGGACACGATATTAAAACCTGCATTCCTGGCCCTAATTGTTAAACAAATAGGCTAGCCTTTTGCATAGACCATTGTGGCGCTCTCACATTCCATTGTCACGCATCAGTGCAGCCACTCCCAACCGTGCAAAGGTTGTCTTCAGTACGAAGACTCTATACCGCTAAGCATAGCAAGCATTCAAACCTATATGCTGGCGCACCCTGGAGACGTTTTCTAAACCGTCTGCCGAAGCAGACGCAAAACGTGAGGTAAAACAAGAATACCTGCACTTCTATAAGAATACAATTGTCTCAGAGCACGGCTCCATAAACCAAATCGACACGCCCTTTTTCAAGGGGGGCTCCTTCAGTTTTGAGCTGCACCAACAAAATAAATTAAAAAGTGGTTTGATCCTACCTCATTTCTCCATACAATTCAAGAAAGGGTCTTCACACTAGCACAAATGTCCAAACTCACAAACACAAGCGCGATTGACTTTTACTGGGATGGCAAAACCTTCCCAGAAATGACCCCTCTTAAATCCTAGGTTGCTGCCATGCCGCGGTGTAAAACACGGCCCGAGGCTGGCTATCGGTCCGGCCGGGAAGACGTGAACGTCCGGCCATGACGAAACCAGACTTAACACTGACAGTATCTAATCTTGCGCCCTCACGCGCCGCAGTGCAAATAGGCTAGTGTAAACATTGTCGGTCACTCAGCGAGTGCTGTACTCTGACCTTCACTTTCGCTTGGTCAGCTTTATGGGTACTGCGCATGCGTAATTATTACAACTCTCTCGCGTCCTCGACTCGTCGTCTTGACGACAACAACAAAATGGCTTCCACTAGCGTGACTCCGGTCTGTGAAGACATCGACTCCAGCGATTTAAGTGATTTTACAACAGTCCATGTGTATCAAAAATGTTATTTTGTAATCTATCGAGGGATCAAATTAAACGTAACTTTTTGTTCTATCAATAGATTGTCCTTTAACATGTTTAAGTTAACAATACTATAGTAAATACACTGTAAACATAAGTTAGTCATTTTGACTAATAAAAGTTAGTCCTGCCCTACGTCTGAAATGACTAATTAAAATTAGTCAGGCAGGCCAAATGACCAACATTAATTAGTCAAATATTAGTCAAAATGACTAATATTAATTAGTCTTCTGATTAAACCAAAAAGCGTCTGAAATGACTAAACGTTAGTCATTTGACTTTTGCAGTTAGTCATTCAAAATGATGACTAATCACATTAGTCACATGACTAGTCAAATATTAGTCATAATGACTTATATTAATTAGTCTTCTGATTAAACCAAAAAGCGTCTGAAATGACTAAACGTTAGTCATCTGACGTTTACAGTTAGTCATTCAAAATGATGACTAATCACATTAGTCACATAACCAATGTTTGATTTTCTGTAAAAACAAACGTTGAGGCAATCGAGTCAAAATCTTTTCCAATATATGTAGTATTATTTCAACGCAATAGGAGAAAAGCAACTTCATGTTGACACTGCTTTACTTATACATGTACTTATGAATTGATTAAGATGATTAATTAATACATTTGTACTCATAATGTAAATAAAACATATTGTGAATGAAATCATATTATCACAGGCAAGAGGTTTTTTTCGAGCTGCTCACAGACATAAGTAAATGACTAAGTATTATTTTTCACAATTTCATGAGGTAAATAAAACCTATCGTGAATGAAAGACTGTCACTGGCAAGAGTATGGTCTCGCTCGACAAAAGGAGCTGTTTTACAGACTAGTAAATGGCCAAGTATTATTGCTGGCATATACTAATTATAAAAGTAATGAGGTAAATAAAACATATCGTGAATAAAAGACTGTCACTGGCAAGAGTATGTTCTCGCGCGACAAAAGGAGCTGATTTACAGACTAGTAAATGGCTAAGTATTATTGCTGGCATTTACTTATAAATTTAAAGCTCTAGTCCATCATTTGCAGATACCCAAAAAGTAACTGACGAAATTGTTGTTGAAAAGCATACTTGGTTTGACATTTAGATCCTAGAATATTGTTTTTCTCGGAATGTACGTGAATTCACTGAGCTAAAACTTCATACGGTTTGTTGTTAAAGGTAGGATACACCATTCGCAGATATCAAACAAATTTCCTGTCGAATTATTAAGAAATATCTTACCCATCTTAAAGTAAATAATGATTCTAGGCATCCAGCAAAATGATTGCGCTAGATATCTTGCAATTATTCTGGAAAATAGGATTGTATAAAGAAAAATTCGCGATTGCTGGACGGCGATCGCGAAAAAACAAAGATAACATAAAAATAACTGCTTGACGCCGGTTGAAAACAAACGCTGTTTTTCGTGCTTTTCTCGGCATTCATGATTGTAAAAATTCGGACAGGTCAGTTAAACCATGGAGAAATAAGATTCTCCATGGTTAAACGAGATTTACTATAAAATACAACCCCCAAATCCACCTATTCCTGATAATTCCTGATAATGGTGTATCCTACCTTAAAAGAAGCTTTAAAACCAATCTAATAACTTTAGGAAAAAAATAGTGAATTGCATTTATTTTGTACATAATAAGAGTGATGAAATGTTAACCATTGCATAAATCGGGCATATACCTGGCACACTATATGGCGAATTGGTCCCCCACCTCTTTCAAATTTTCGTATACCCTGTACACTAAGACATCCCCCTATTTCACAAAAGAATTCCTAAAATTCTGGTAACACAATGACCAACACACTGATCATGGAAAGAAAAACATTGTTTTTTACAGATCACTCCATTTTCACATTTCGTTTTGAAAAATTGTAAAGCACATGTTCTAGTTTTGCCATTGTGCACAAAATAAAGATGTGTTTTTCTGGGGTATTTTGGCAAGTAATAGATAGGTCTGCTTCTGAAAAAAAAGAAGTAAATTCTATAAATTGTAGAATGCCAGCCAGCACTGCCCATATAAACAAATTATTATTATTATTATTGTTATTTTTCAAGTTTCTCAAGTACCGAAACCATCACACGATCAATGTGTACGCTGTCTTGTATATTAGGCCTATGCAGAATCTTCTGGCAGAATGTTAGTTTAGTGTAGCTGGGTACGTAAGGTTAACGTTTATAATAGCACGAAAGGTATACGGCTACCGCTGACAGAAGGCTGGCGCAGCGGGAGACCTGGATGCCCTCTACTATTACCTGGAATTCCGTCACTGCCAAATGGATGCCCCGTCGTCTTTAAACGTGCACCATCTTCCTGTATAATAGAAAATACATGTAAAACACTTTAAAATTAGGGTGGGCAAATCATACCAGTACATGACACACGGTCTTCAATAACAGTAAAATCTTACACGAAATGCCTTTGTAAAAAGAAGTCTTATTCTTAAAAACCGAAAGAGATGAAACTGAACAGAATGAATCTCATGCAACTTGTACATCGTTACGAAAATGTATACAAGGCTAAGGGTTAATATTTTTTGCCCAAAAGGTTAATAATAATGCCAACAATCGTACAGATTCGCCTCGAATTCCCCAGAGTATCTGCCTTTTTTAATTAATCAATGCCCACCCGTACCCGCAAACCACAATTTTATACCGCGTACGACTCGAGTTGGACCGCATTCGAGTTGGTTGGCGTACGAGTTGGTTGGCGTACGAGTTGACCAATCTGCGTACGAGTTGTCCCACGGGTTCGCGTACTAGTAGTAGTACGAGTTGACCTGTTCCCGTCATTATAGAGCTGGAATTTTAAAGCTAACCCGTACTAACTAGTAATGGTCGGTTGTGTGGCACACACTGTTAAAAAATGAAAGTTAACTTCGCTGATCTTTCTCGCACGTTCGACTACGTCCCGAGTCACAACGAGTAGGTACGACTGAATGCTGACGTGGCAGTTTTCGTTGTACATGCATGTAGACATCCATGATCGAAGCGAAGTTTGCTTTCAATTTTCATGATTTTAAGGTTCTACAAACTTTCTTATAATACATCGATATTGATCTTACCTTGCAACTGATGGCATGTTGAAGTTGTTGACTTTTCAAAACGGTTGTTGCAACAATTGTTTGCACTGATCACGGCTGAACGCACAGTTCATACACAGCACGTCGAAACAACAATGGCGTCCGGAACAATCAAAACGTGGCTTCACTTCGGTGGTACCCGTTGCGAAAATACACGCAATGCAAACTACCAGTTACGTTCAACCATGGTTCAACCAATTGGAAATCAGCATTGCTAGACTAGCTTACATTAGTCATAGCATTATTTTGTTAGTGCAATGACTAGCCACATTAGTCATTGGCGAAGCAATTATTCGCAATTTTATTGATTCAAAAGGAACAAATAATACTCAATTATCACTAAATTAATGAAATAATTTGTAAAAAGTGTAATATCGATAAAAGTGACAATATACATATTAATTTAATGATGAAAATGCTTCTAAAGCATTGATGAACTTAAAATAATGAATTTTAGCCCAAAACGGATGACTAACTTGTATTAGTCACAGACCTCAATAATGACTAGCTTAAGTTAGTCATTGCTGACTAAGCATTAGTCCTGTGTTGATTTAATTAGTCACCGAGACCTGACTAATCTAAATTAGTCATTTTGACTAATTTATGAGCACCAATGACTAACTTTTGTTTACAGTGTACGTTAAAATTTTAATTTGAATTAAAATTTCCATACCTCTTGGAAATCGCAACAAATTATACTATTTTCGACATGGACAAAATCATTTCAAAGTTGCTTTCTATACAGTAGGAATGGTCATGCTGATTTGTGCCTTGTTTACAAAAAAAATCGTTAAAACTTAAAATATTCTCGATTTTCAAGTTTTTTGTTTACAGTTGGGTAACACTGGGGAACGTAATGGCATACATCACAAGAAAGCCCATTTCATGACAAAGAACATGCACTATTTCGTTAGCATGCAGGGTCATGCATTTTCATGAAAATATCATATTTAATAACCTATCCCCTAGGATTGATTTTTTTCATAAATGGACCATTATTTACTGAAAACTTGGCCGATTTTCGCCGAACAAACGTTGAAATATACTGCTTCGAATATAGAAACTGCACATCGGTACTTCACGTGGTATGAGTCACCAATAAACACTGTGCATGCGTTAAAGCTTCGCTTGTTCACATTTTTTTCACCGTACAACGCATAGGAGGTTACCGATTACCAGCTAAAATGTCGGCGACGAACGTATCGCGTCAAAGGAGGCTTGCGGTCAGTGGTCCAGCTTGCGGTCGTAGTGCTTTAGCAATGGGCATACCAGGGGTTCTGATAACAGTAATTGGCTTAGATTTTATCGCCCGGGAAGTTCAAACTCCTTCTGTGGTCCTTTCTCTATGGTTCGATCAAGGACCAGTGGTTTAATAGTGGTTGCTTTGTGAGCGCATGCGCCATGAAGGTGCAGCGCGAACAACTCTATTGTCAAACTAAAGTCCAACTTTTGTAGCACTCCCCCAAAACGTCGTATTCGCACCCAAGGCAAAACACAATTTTAACACAGTCCGGTTATTTACACCGTGGTTATTGCGTAGTTTAAGATAACTTACATAACCGTTCTTGTCGTACAATGGCGACAGAAGTTACAGAATTACACATTAACGTGGACAAAAAAACATATGCAAGTTTGCGCGAGTTATTTACAGTTTTAAATGGTCAAAGGTGAAGCAGTTGTTATTTGTTCATGATCCGTGGTAGATCTTGCTATTGAAGCGAACAACTTTGCCCTATATTTTAAGAAAAGGCTATACGAGTGTAAATAATAATGCAAAACAGGAAAAAACGTATATTTACTCCACCGTGGTCTTGCGCAAAATCAACAACGCTATCAAAAAATTGAAGTGGGTGATTATGTAAATAACCGACATGTGTAGACTTGATTCAAATATTGGTCTGTTTGTGCAGTGTCTCGAATGTCACCCCTTAGCGTCCTGTATACAGGATTGACTTATAGGCTTTGCGAAATTTGTACACTAAAATTACGAAAGTTTCTCTTTAATGCCGACAAAGAAGACAGCTTCACCTTACGTTTCTTCAACAAGTATGTGCAAACCAACAATGCACAGATACTTGGACATTTTTTACAAGATACATCCATGATATACCCAGCATGATATAAGACCTAACCTAACCTTCCCCCCCCCCCATAAAACCTACAAGAATTCCTGAGAAACCACAACATTCTGCAAGCACAATGACCACCACAAAGGAGGGGGTTCCCTTCGTCTCATTATCTTGCTTCATATGATTTCTGAACATTGAGGTTTACTGCAAGCTAGGTAGTAAACCAAATGAATAATTAAGAATAATTAATAGGCCGCTCGAAATACTAAGGATCCATAGCACACGAGGCAACTTTCAAAATAGGCAACTATAATTGAGAGGCAACCAAAAAGGTTCATCACCCTTCGCAACGAGCAAATCACATTTCCTAACCGTTTGTAAAAATTCCTCAGAACATCAATTTGACATTTTCAGTTTACACTTTTGTGTTATTCTTGGCGATTGCCCAGAAGAGGTTGCCTGTCAAATGAATCTATGTGTCATGGCCCTAAAGGATTCGAAAGAACGGTTGCCCGTTGCAACACAATTGCAACGTCAGTGCACTTCGTGATCTAGGCACCTACACGATACCCCAACAACTGAACTTGTACCTACACACGCTGTTCTGATAAGGAGGCAGGTCAACGATACTATAATACAAGGTTAACTGCAAGTGGGGCCGTGATATCGTATAGCGCCGCAAATATGGAGCAGAATCAGTGTCAAAAAGATCGGACGTGTTTTTACAACTCGGATGCTTTCCTAATTCGGATGTATTCCTAATTCGGATGCTTTTTGCAAACTCGGATGCTTTTTTAATTCGGATGAATTCGTAATTCGGATGCTTTTTGTAAACTCGGATGCTTTTTTAATTCGGATGAATTCGCAATTCGGATGAATTCGTAATTCGGATGCTTTTTGTAAACTCGGATGCTTTTTTAATTCGGATGTTTTTTTAATTCGGATGCTTTTCTAGTTCGGATGCTTTTTTAATTCGAATGCTTTTCTAGCTCGGATGCTTTTTATAAACTCGGATGCTTTTTTAATTCGGATGCTTTTCTAGTTTGAATGCTTTTTGTAAACTCGGATGCTTTTTGCAAACCGAACATATTCGCAAATCGGATGCTTTCCCAATCCGGCACTAGGGTGGCCCTGAAAGGACATCACACATCGCAGATTCTGCGATTTCGCGCATTCTGCGCGAATTTGAACGATGACAAACATGTTATCGTATATTATCTAAGCATATATCTGAGATGTGGAAGATTTTATTGTAGATTTCTGCACAAATTTATGTGATAATGAATATTTTCTGGGCAGATTTTTGAAAAGTCGCATATTTTTATTTTAGCTTTCAAGTTCTGCGCAGATTTCTTAGTACGCAAATTTGTGCGATGTCGCACGGATGGGCACTACATGTACATTTTCATTGCACATTTAATTATGCGCAGCTATATATGTCGCACTCACGTACAGCAGATTTATATGCAGATTTATGTGCACATTTCTGCCGCGATGTCAGCACATACGACGTTTTGAAAGTTGAACCACGACGTTTTGAATGTTATGATGTTCTAAAACGGACAGGCAACGTCGTGGTTCAACTTTCAAAACGTCGTACTTCAACGTCCAACTTTCGCGCGCTTTTACCTACCAAGGTAGCCGCGTATTCGGCCGGTTCTCTCCGCGCGGATTCAGTCCGCATTCACCAAAAGGCGACAAATATTTAATACATGCTGCAAAAGGTGATGCATTTTCTAAAAAGTTTTTTGTCAATTTATTTAAAGAATTTTTCGAAATAAACCGTAAATATAACAATACTTTTTCAAACCCTTGTAGATCATACAGCATATTAGCCACACTTGTTCCGGTAATTGTAAAACCTTTCCTGTAATTTTGATGAAAAATTACAGTTAAATTAGCTGCTTAATGGAAGTAATTCTACTTCGAGTTATTTGTCAAACCTTTTATAGAAATTTCAAACAATACGGCAACAGTGTGGTTTTACAAATTCAAGACCTGCTTTTATCATTGCTGTACTTTTTTTCTTTTGCCACATGAATTGCAATTGTACATTTCTGTAAAGCACACCTGCAAGGACTATCTTTCCGTGCCCCACTCTTTCTATCTGGCAAGTGTTCTTTCAAGCACGAGTGGCAGTATGGAGTTTCCAAGATTCTTTTATATGCTAATTTTGACATATAACCGTTGTTCTTTGTTTACATTTTATGTAGTTTTGATAATATCTGCTTATTTGCACTCGACCTTAGAAACTTACATTTGACCCAAGTGTGCTATATATCGCAAAGAATTATGGGGCGATATTAGGTGGAAATAAAAAAGAAATTATGGACACGGTCTGAAACCGTATTTTACCTAACGTTATAAGCTGACAAACTACTAGGATCCATCTAATGATGCAGAACTTTATAGTTGAAGGGCTGTTGTGTTATTAAATAAAGTAACAGTTATCATTCTCATAAAATCTTGCGTGGTGAAATTAATTGTTGAAATTGTTGATTGACGAAACTGATTCACCGAGAACATTGCAAATAAGCCCGAGTGCGAGTGCACTAATTACTGTTCGGCTGAAGCCTATACCAAAATTAAGTGTGCCCAGAAACATGATCTCGTAGATCATGAAATACAAATATGAGGTTTGAATAACATGTGATGTACACTTTGTTTTAAAGAGGCAGATATACTCGCAGCCGAAAAACGCATTACAATGCTGCATTGAAAAGGGGATTTATTAAACGGGCTAATTAGGCACTAATTAGTGTTCGGCTGAAGCCTATACCCACATGCCCAGTAACATTATCTTGTAGATTATGAAATAAAAGTATGAGTTTTTGATAACATGTGAGGTATATTTTGTTTTAAATGTTTCATTCTCATTTCCAAATCTATAAAAATAACTCGAAGTAGGATTACTTAGTTTATTAGGCAGCTAGTTTAACTGTAATTTTTCATCAAAATTACAGAAAAGGTTAAACAAGACTAATATGCTGTATGATCTACAAGGGTTTGAAAAAGTATTGTTATATTTACGGTTTATTTCGAAAAATTCTTTAAATAAATTGACAAAAAACTTTTTAGAAAATGCATCACCTTTTGCAGCATGTATTAAATATTTGTCGCCTTTTGGTGAATGCGGACTGAATCCGCGCGGAGAGAACCGGCCGAATACGCGGCTACCTTGAGCCAGGTAAAAGCGCGCGAAAGTTGGACGTTAAAATTGGAAGTTGAAGTACGACGTTTTGAAAGTTGAACCACGACGTTTTGAAAGTTGAACCACGACGTTGCCTGTCCGTTTTAGAACATCATAACATTCAAAACGTCGTGGTTCAACTTTCAAAACGTCGTATGTGCTGACATCGCGGCAGAAATGTGCACATAAATCTGCATATAAATCTGCTGTACGTGAGTGCGACATATAGCTAGCTACGCATAATTAAATGTGCAATGAAAATGTACATGTAGTGCCCATCCGTGCGACATCGCACAAATTTGCGTACTAAGAAATCTGCGCAGAACTTGAAATCTAAAATAAAAATATGCGACTTTTCAAAAATCTGCCCAGAAAATATTCATTATCACATAAATCTGTGCAGAAATCTAAAATAAAATCTTCCACATCTCAGATATATGCTTAGATATATACGATAACATGTTTGTCATCGTTCAAATTCGCGCAGAATGCGCGAAATCGCAGAATCTGCGATGTGTGATGTCCTTTCAGGGCCACCCTAGTGCCGGATAAGGAAAGCATCCGATTTGCGAATATGTTCGGTTTGCAAAAAGCATCCGAGTTTACAAAAAGCATTCAAACTAGAAAAGCATCCGAATTAAAAAAGCATCCGAGTTTATAAAAAGCATCCGAGCTAGAAAAGCATTCGAATTAAAAAAGCATCCGAACTAGAAAAGCTTCCGAATTAAAAAAACATCCGAATTAAAAAAGCATCCGAGTTTACAAAAAGCATTCGAATTACGAATTCATCCGAATTAAAAAAGCATCCGAGTTTGCAAAAAGCATCCGAATTAGGAATACATCCGAATTAGGAAAGCATCCGAGTTGTAAAAACACGTCCGATCTTTTTGACACTGATTCTGCTCCATACGCAAGGCCCGGGACTCAGGAATCACTATTGTTATTTTAAGCTGCGTCATGTAGTGCTGGCAAAGTATAGTTCACGAAGTTCGTAGGCTAGGCAAGGGCACGGTTGGCTGTGCCGCGCCCAGACTACAGTGGCAGTCGGTTGTGCAGATTGTTCGCATGCCGCTCTCTGCTGTTCACGTTCGTGAAAAACTTGTTAGAATACGTTCCACGTACGGGTTTATGACAAGAATTGATACCGTTTGCAAGGCCCGTCTGTTATTATCAGGACATCATGGAACTCCTGGACGTTCGCACCGTTATCCTGGGCATACTTTTGCTCCTAGTTCTCCGCTGGTTCCTCGGCCGGCCCAAGAAGAACCTCCCTCCGGGACCCTGGGGGTTCCCAGTCCTGGGCTCCATACCGGCCATCGCTTGGGGAATGCTTCGAGGCTCGGAGCCCCACTTTCAGTTCGACAAGTACGTCGCCAAGTACGGCGCCATGTTCCGCCTGCGGATCTTCAACAAGACGGTCGTGGTCCTGAACGACTACGCGTTGGTGAAGGAGGCGTTCCAGCATCCGCAGCTCAGCGACAGACCTAAAAGTATCATCACTGAGTTTTTAAAATTGGAAGGTAGGCGCACAAGGCAGATTCTATCCTTGATGATCTAAATGGTATGCTGCATATGCTGCTATCGCCTGTCGTACTCCTCTAACTTAACCCTGTCGTGCGAAGACGGGCAAGCTATAGCTAAAGTACGGCCAGCGATATCGGCCCATCCTGCACAGACAGCCTTACCTCAAAGCTATATGTAAATTCATCTGCACTGCAGAAAATGACGACAACTGTCGTCATTAGTCGCATGATTCTACACTGTAAACATAAGTCTCGTAAAATGTACGGCGATAAGCGCGGAGCAAGGTGCCACGTACCAACCGTATTTTTTTGTTACGGTCAGAGCGTAGTTGTATCTATACTGATCAATCGTATTTTTGTTACGGGAAAAATGTTTCAAATGTAATTGACGTACAAAATACAGTTTACGAAAGTTGCAGGTTCGAGTCCCGCCTTGCTAATTTCTTTGTTCACTTTTAAAGGTATTTATAGATATTTATTTCATTTATTTATTGCATTCAACACCCAACGGCGCTACGTCAGCACTAATTACAGGATGGACAAATGACAGAAAATAATGTGAAGAAGTTACAGTTTTAGAGTTTTAGATAAAAAACCCAGAAGAACACTCTGGGGAAAACCCACAGATCGAATGGGGCAGGAACTGAAAAACCAACCAACATATTGGCCCTGGCAGGATTTCGGTCATAGCGGAGTGGAAGACGAGGAAGTGGGGGGGGGGGGGGGGGGGGGGGGGGGGCACATTGCTGCACGTCTAAACACTGTGAATAGGTAACAATGGATTTAGTGCCAAGTAACAATGGATTATCATTGCTAGTGCACGGTGTTTCTTTTGTTAGATGTTAATAATGTTAACCGTAAACTTCATGGGAATGTTTACCGCGTATAAACGTGTTTAACTAAAATGTGACTTTGGTACACAACTGTAACAAGTCATTTTGTTGTACACAAGAATTGAAAGTTTGCATGGTTGAAAACGTTCATTACATTTCTGATCAAACTTTTCCCAAATAGGCTCCGGGCGCGGTCGCATGGGGGCGCTGTTCACCCAGCAACCGAACTTCCCAGCCCAGTCTCCTTAAATTGTGTACATATCACATTGACCAATTGTGTGTAGGCCTATATCACAATTTAAGAAATTGTACATGCGCAGTAATGCTGGCAAAACGGAGGTTGGTTCTTTGAGGTAGTATACACCATTTGCAAATATCGAAAATATTTACTACCGAATTATTAAGAAATGTCTTACTCATTTGAAAGTAAATAATGATTGCAGGCATCCAGCAAAATGATTGCGCTAGATATCCTGTAATTATTCCGAAAAATATAATTTTATAAAGAAATATTCGCGATCGCCGGACGACGAGCGCGAAAAAAACAAAGATAACATAAGAATAACTGCTCGACGCCGGTGAAAAACAAACGCTGTTTTTCGTGCTTTCCTCGGCATCCATGATTGTAAAACTTCGGACAGGTCAGTTAAACGATATTTACTATACAATACAACCCTCCAAATCTACCCATTCATGATAATTCAAGCAATTACCAATGGTGTATCCTACCTTTAAAGAGTGAATAAGTGTATAATGTTCAAAATTACTTGAACTAGTTAATAAGAATAATGCGATAATATGAACTTTATTCTTCTTTCTGTACCCACACCCAACTTTCCCACTTATCCTACCCCAAACTTAAACTAACTAATTCAGGTAATTAAGAACATCATAAACTTGTTTATTCACTCTTTAAGAACCAACCTCCGTTTTGTCAACATTACTGCGCACGTACAGTTCCTTAAATTGTGATATACACACAATTGGTCAATTGTGATATGTACACACTTTAAGAAGGAGACTGGATTGGAACTTCCCATGGGAAATATGTCGTTGGTAATAATATTATGGACCGCGCTCCTAGCTCGTATACCACCAGTGGGATTGCTTTGTCTGTTCGCCGACTATCTTAATTGCGTTTTCATCAAGAATATCCTAGTAGGAACCCGACACTCAAATTGTAGTCGAGTATGGCGTTGATATTGACTCCCTAAATTCGCCTTTTCTTTCCGCCGAGGGGGTACTGTACTTCAGTGCACGGAGCCAAAACCCGATTTGCCTCTACCGGTCATTTTGTCATTGCTATTTTCTTATTATCTATACAGCTGTTGCTGGGGCTAACGGCGAGGTATGGGTAGAGTTGCGTCGGTTCTGCCTTACTGTTCTCCGGAGTTTCGGGGTGGGTAAGTCTTCCTTCGACGAGCAGATAGGCACCGAGGCCGAGGAGCTCAATAAAGTAATGGCCGCCTTCAAAGGCAAGCCCTTCAACCCCAAACCGTTCCTGGGCAACGCAGTGGCAAACGTCATCTGTTCGGTCATCTTTGGCAAGCGCTACAAGTACACAGACCAGGACTTCAAGGAGCTCCTGAATATGCTCAGCCGCAACGTCAGGCTCTCTGGCTCAGGAGGCGTCCTTACGTTCTTCCCCAGCTTGCGGTTTCTGCCTCTCATCCCCTTTTCGGAGCTGCTGGCCAGCTTCAGAGGAATTATCGGCTTCGTCGGGAAGATCATAGACGGCCACCGCAAGACCTTCGACGCCGACGACCTAAAGGACTTCACGGACGTGTATCTGATGAAAATCCGACAGAACCTGTCTGGGGATAATGAAGATGGCTTGCTGCCGGATGGGAAATACCTAAAGGCTTCGAAAAACAGCCACCTTAGCGAGCGCAACATAGTCGGTACCATTGCGAGCCTCTTCGCGGGTGGTTCAGAAACCACCGGCAGCACACTCCAGTGGGCTCTGCTGTACATGCTGAAGTACCCCGATGAGACACAGAAGCGAGTCCAGGCCGAGATCGACGACGTTGTGGGTCGCAACCGGATGCCGAGAATGGCTGACGTTCCGGAGCTTAACTTCACCCGAGCGGTGATCTGGGAGGTGCAGCGCCTGGGCAACATCGTGCCCCTGGGCGTCCCACACGCCGCCGCTTCGGATGTCATCCTCCGAGGCTTCTTGATCCCGAAAGGTGCCTTGGTTGTGCCCAACATGTGGACCATCTTCCGAGATCCCAAGCACTGGCCCGAGCCGGAGCAGTTCAAACCAGAACGGTTTCTGAACAAACTCGACGGCAAGGCTGTGAAGCCAGACGAGTTGATACCGTTCAGTACTGGTAAGTGAACCTTTTAATTTGTCGGATCAGCTTTATTCGACAAAGCCATATGCTCCTTGCGCTTACTAAAAGGGGCGCTTTGCAGCATAACAACGATGATGGCCACTCAAACATCATTGGTCCATGTGCACAGTGCATATAATTACACCGCTCAAAGGCGGCGCGGTTCTGAGTATAAATGAGAACACATTAGGCTGTTTGCCAGTTCCTAAATCCACACCTTAATTTAAGTAAATAAGGGGCGGGAACCAGTTCACAGAGGTGTGCGTTCTTACCTCTTACCCTGGTAGCCAGAAAATGGCGTCGTTACAGCGACAATAATGTGGACCTTTCACTCTTGGAACCTGACTATCAAATAGTCTGGTTCCAAATGCGACATCAGAACATTATTGTCAATGTGAGGTCGGGTACGTCGGGAAATCAGATCTCTGACTTCCGTAACTATAGCCACTGCGTCACTCTTTTTATTACTGTCCCTTGTAGGCAGGCGCAGCTGCATCGGAGAGCACCTGGCCAAGATGGAGATCTTCCTCTTCTTCAGTTTCTGCATGCACCAGTTCACCTTCGAGAAACCCAAGGATTCCCCACCACTGACGTTGAAGGGCAAGGCTGGTCTCACGCACTCCCCGCAGCCTTACGAGCTATGCGCAGTCCCCCGAGACTAGGCTAACCCGAGATGCGTCCATGCACGAACAATGCAAACGTTCGCCAATGTTCGCTAACAGAGATTGTTCGCGTATAGCCTTGGCAAACGTTGACAACGTTCGCGCGAGTGGAACGCACCCCGGGTATCGCATCATATCACGGGATTTCTTTTCCTTAAGCGACATAAATGGATAGATGTATGCAGCGCCCTCTACATTTAAAATACTTTTAATATGCGTATACGCATAATATACTCATCACAAAAAGTATCGAGACACTGGATCATGAGCCAATAATTAACGGCCCGAAAGGGTTTGGATTAATCGAAGCAAATAGCCCAGTGCATAATTTTGTTATGCGTACTTTGAAACCTCGACTGTTGAGATACGATGTTGCGGAGCGAAGTTATTGTCATTTCAATGGTCGTAGGTCCAGTTTCAAAAGTGACAATCATCCCTGTAGAAGCATAAGCAGAAGCGGAACCTGGTCATTCAAAACATTAATGCAAACCTTCTTCTATAGGAATGATTGTCACTTTTGAAACTGGACCTACGACCATTGAAATGACAATAACTCTGCACCGCAACATCGTATCTCAACAATCGAGGTGTCAAAATACTCAGAACAAAATTATGCACTGGGTTATTTGCTTCGATTGATCCATACCCTTTCAGGCCGTCAATTATTGGCTCATTTTCAAGTGTCTCCATCATGCTTTTTTTGTGATGAGTTTATTAATATGGCTTAGAGATTAGAGATTGTGGGTTTGAATCCTCGACGTTAGGCTTACTGTTTTTTAAGTCCGATTTTTCTTCATCTAATTTTTGGCTTTGACGGACTTTCTAAAGCTTTTTATACCGTAGAATAGAACTTTATTCTATACCCAAAAAAACCCGCTCAAAATTTCGGAGATTCATTCGTTTAAGTTGTATTAACTGGATAAAACCTATATGTGAAATAAATCAAAGAACGTGCAGTTATTAATAATGTTCATTTGTGTCTAAATTGATATCGCATAACAACGCAACCGCCTAGGACAAGGGTGTAGGCCATCTGCCTTGGTAATCTTAATAGTAGCAGAGGTTCTAGCAAATAGAACAACAACAGACAAAGGTACAACATAATGTAGTAGTAATATCAGACAAGACGAATCATCGCAAATTTGACTCAACCCTGCGAAATGAGTTAATTTTTAGTTGTTAGGCTTTCACATGCATTTAAAATCACATCATTTGTTCTTCAATTTGGTGTTTCACTCAGGTTGACACCTTAAAATGTACAGTTGTTATTTGGGTGAAAGTGTTTACTGGTTATTTTGATTTATGTTGCGTAAGACACTGTTAAAAGGATCGTATACGTTTGGTAATTGGAACCCACTGTTTGTTTCAATCCTATAATAGTTATAGATATATACATGTACATGTGTACCATAAAACTAACCTGTAAAAAGTTCATTTCAAAAGGTGGTAGCGATTTTGAGATATTGCCGAAAATCTGAAGCGGTTATGTCCACGAAGGAAGAATAATCTGCGTTGTAATACACAATCTGAAAAACGTCACTGCAGTAACGCTTCTCCGATTCAAATATTTTGGGATAAAAAGTGATATATTTTTCCATAACCGCAGTACTTCGAAGTGAAAAGTTTCTAAACATGCATTATACTATCCAAAGCTGCTGTACTTCTTACCAAGTAAGTTTTTATTGCCAATAATTTTTGGAGTAATTACCAAACATATACGATCCCTTTAAAAGGTGTAATACTCAAACGTGGTTTTAGCGACTTCCGACTCATTTCGCAGGGTTGGGTCACATATTATGTATGTAGATACGATACAATTCCTTTTTTTCTATCCACCACAAAACGCTATTATATTATGTTACAATCTTTGGAAAAATGGACAAAGGAAACTATTATTGGCAAAATAAACCGCTAAGAAGTCACAAATTGACTAAAATAATCGGTTTGATCATCGTCGTTTATGAATTCGGGCCTATGTGTTTACAGTCAAACCTGCCTTTGCGGCCACCTTGATACAGCGGCCACCTGGCTTAACTGGCCACCTTTGCTTGGTCCCAGTTTGATTCTTGCATAAACATACCATAACCATTTCTGCTAATGCGGCCACTGCGTAACGCGGCCAGTGGCCAACCCATAATAGCCCACAGCAAATAAAATGTGTACAATTACATTGCCGTGAAACCTGTGTACTCCGGCCGCAGAAATGAAGTGCGCCCTCTGTTGACTTTGAAATCTCCCCTGTTGTTTGGTTCCTGGACTTCATACATGTACATGTATGGGTGTGTGTACATGTGTACGTCTTGCTATAGTGGCCACTTGCACCGTCGATGGCCGCTATATCAAGGTTTGACTGTATTTAGAACGAACACGGATGAATGCTGTGGTTTTGAGAAGAAAAAAAATGACAAATTGCGGGAATTTAATCAACCAGTGGGGAAAAAAAAGAAAATTTCATATCACCTTTAAAAAAAAAAAAAGCGAGAAAACAAAGGTTTGGACCATGCGTGTGAGTCAAACTGATGGGAACAGATCGTGTTGGTGATACAAGGTACTCTACTGAGCCAAGACGGATAACTGGATATTGATCGTGCCCGTCGTTGCGTAAAATCGTTTTGAACGAGCACGATCAAATATTAATTACAGTCGTCTAGACCCAAGACTATACTAGTTGCATTGCAGAGAAACGGACAGTTACTTGTATTCACAGATATCTGCGGCTCCATCTGTCTATTCACACCCAGTCTGAGCGCAAAGATCCTTATTTTGTGAATACAAACCTTTAAACGTCAGATAATTAATATGAAAGTAATTAGGCTCACTCTGATTGCTGTGATCTGCTGTAATGCTAAGGTTACCCTGTCAGATGGATCGGAACCCGTCCGGAATTCGAGAAAATTTGTACTCGCCAATCGCGGCGAGTACAAGACTGAACCGCATCCCGTCATTGCCTCGTCGGCCGCGGGATCCCTGATTCGTTGCGCCGCGAGGTGCCTGAGAAACGCTCGCTGCTGGCAGTTCTGCTACGGAGAGATCACCGGTCAATGTGTGCTGGAGGATGCCTCCTTAGAGCCGGCCTCTGGCGGGCCAGCTGAAGCCGACAGCTGCAGTTACTACACCATAGGTAAGGCCGTGTCCGAATTACTCAGCTGCGACTTGATTACACATGAGTCTATGGGAAGTGGCCGCAGCCGCTACCATAGACTCGTGTGTAACATCAAGCCGCAGCTAAAGAAAGTACCCCACAAATAATTTTTCAAAATGTGCTATAGTACAGTATATGAACAGTCGGTAAAGCGGCAGACAGGTGAGATAAACTTTGTTCAGCAAAAATAGCTATACAACAAGTTGTTAGTTTTTAGGTTTTTTTTTAATGTTAGATTTGTTCCCTTCCACGACGTATTTGTACAATCTATAGTCACCTGGGGCCAATTTAACGGCGCTGCTAAGCACACAGTTTTCTGCTAACAGAGCCTCTGTTTATTTAACGAAAACCGTAAGCGCTAAGCACGGCAAAAGGAACGCTTAACCTAGCGGGGAAATGTGCTTAAAACAGTGACGTAACAGTAGAATCTCCATGCGCGCAAAAACGTTAGCACAAAGACGCCGTGGAATGGCGCCTATATAAAGGTTAGCAACATTTGCCCGCTAAAGTTAGCACAACATTTGCCCGCTAAAGTTAGCACAACTTTCCCGCTAACTGTTCAGCAGCACCGTGAAATTGGCCCCTGGGGTGTGTTCCAATAGTGTTCGTGCGTTTTGCACGTACGTAAGACGGTCATTAAGCTCTTGGCCAAAATGAGCGTGAAAAGTGTATGTGTACGAACAATTTGTAGACGAGCTCGGGCAGGGCCGGGACCCCACTTTTTCCCATGATGCACAGCAGTGAAAACTGTAACGTCATCATTACCTGTACATTAAGGCGACAGTCAGCTTTCCGGGCGCGTTCTTCCAGCGTCACGCACTAAACCGACCAATAATAGCCCCCGCGCGCGCGTGTTCGCCGTTTTAATAACTACAATATTTTAATATAGCTCTATAGTTCATTCACTAACCCCTGGCCGTGAGGAATGCGTAAACGACGCTGACTGGCTATTTAGTGCGTACTGTGCGCGTATTTCGTAAACAGGGCGCCACCATAGATATAGAATTAAAATTTTAATTCTATATCTATGGGCGCCACGAATTTAATGCGCGCGCGTGTTCCTGAACGCACGTCATGTATGAACAAAATACAAGTCTGCGCCTTACCTGTACAATAATATAAAACCGAGGCTTCCATAATATGCAAAATATAAATATATCAGAACATAATAGTACCCCTTTAATGTAATCAACCTGGTGACAATATCGCTGACAAATAATTGCCCCAGCCTTGGGGAAACAATATCCCCGGCCCCCGGGGAGTATTTGAGAACGGTGGCGATATTGCTTCTTTGATTGGAAGTCAAGAAAACCGTATAAAAGGGAATTGTTTAGTTCTCTCGCTGTACAATCGAAGTAATCAAGCATTATATTGTTGACATAGCAACGGGATTTTGCGCTCCATCGGCAGCACGTACGTTAATTCGCACTTTTGTATCACTGTGGAGACATGTCTTTGTTCCACAAAATGGTTAGAAAGTCGAGCACGTTTTGTAAAAACTATTTTTCTGGATTGAAATTTCGACCCAATATACCCTATATTATACCCTAACCCTAACCCACACCATTACCCTAGTTTGAGTAATTGAAGTAAAATCAACAAATCTATTTCGTTAAATTTCTAGTGGAGACCTATTCATCTATAAAAATTACCCTTTGAAGACCTTCTCACTCCCATTGTCCTCATTGTGTTCACGTCTCCGGACTAATTATCTATTTATAAAGACTTGTTAGGTCATCCCCATGCAAAGTAAGAAGTTTGTTTTTTTAAGACTGCGCAATATCATATGGGTTTTTTGTTTGCATGGTGTGGTTTCAAACTCAATCTATTAAATCGTGGAGCGAGAAACAATCTCTAACGAAAACATAAAGCGGCTTAAAATATGCATCCATCATACACAACACCTTTGAGTGCTGCAGCCGCCTTCTGGTGAAACACAAAGAGCATATGGCAAAAACAATGTACAATAAGGTCTTTCAAGGTATGCGCCGTCTTGTTTACGGGGTAAAAAGAACATTTGTGACCCAGCACGAGTATATGTGATGCGATCAAGCAAAATCAGTCTGAACTCGGCAATTCTTGTTTTGAGATAGGGCCAAAATATGTTCGTAGGGGTGGACAAATCTAAATTGACTTTTTTACAAAAACAAAAGGGAAAACATGAAAATACTCTTTTAACCAAATTCAGAAGGGAAGTGATACAAAAACATGATTTTCTCAGTTTCTTTATTTTTAACGTGCTGGTGTTCAAATGGTTGTAATTGTTTAACCAAAGGTTGTATTCACATGGGGTTTTCACTGAAATGGAGCCTGAAGTACGCTACTACAAAATATGTAAAAATCCCAAAAATTACCAGGGCCTACTTCAGACTGATTTTGCTTGATCGCATCACATATTATGTAAATGTATTTAATGTTGGCTTGGCGGCATTTGGAGAGCCACTCGATTGTGATTTAGTTCATAGTTGGCAATCCTTCAGGAGTGTTACCATGTCATTTTTTGTTTTATGTCATTTTTGTATCTGCTTACTGTACCTTTTTATGTTTGCCCTGAGAAATAATACATGAAATGAAAAAAATGAAAAAACCTAATGTCTTACCGTTCCTGAGAAAAGACGAAAAAAAACCACGAAAAACAAACAAACCTTGTTTATGTTTGACGCAGCGGACATTTTGCGGTATTCGTATACGCCTTCAAGTTCCAGCTGCCTTGAAATGTTGAGCTGTAGCTCAGGGCCCAATTTCATAGAGCTGCTAAGCACATACATTATTTTGCTCAGCACAAAAACGTCTTGCTCATTAAAAACAGGTTACTAGCCAAAATTCTACGCGTTTTTCATGCTAAGCAAAAAACAGCTGATTATCAATCCAAAACAATAAAGATCACGTGAAAATTTGGTCTGTAACCTTGTTTTTACCAAGGACAAAATTAATTGTCATGCTAAGCACATTTTTGTGCTTAGCAGCTCTATGAAATTGGCACCTGGTTAATCTATGTCAGCATCAGACTGGTGCCGCAAACAGTGCATTGATTAAACGACATATATCACACTGAGAATTGGGGTTCAATGCCACTGTAGTAAGCGTCTGCGAGAAAGCAGCATCGCCGCAGCTAGCTACGTATACGTTGTCATTGAATCGCGACTACACCCAAACAGCTCGAGTTGTGGGCGTCAGAAAACTAAACCCCCTCTCCTTAGTCCCCCACCCCTCTCCTTAGTCCCCCATACCTATACACTTCTAGACTATTGTTACCTAACGCAAACAAACCTTTTAAAAAGGTCGCCCCCCCCCCCCCCCCCCCCCACTCCTCCCATATCTTGCCTCGTAATTTATGAGCTCGACGGTCGGTGCAAAGGCTTAATATTCCTCGCCTCTTTCTTTTTGTAATGTAAACAATTAAATATTTATGAACGAACACTAATGTTCTTTTAATAATTTCTCAACAAAACTGCCTGCCTCAACATCGAGGTCTTAGTCGTTATTTGGGTGACCGATTGATGCTAGAATATTCACAACCTAGAACACAAACGAAGCGGAAATGTGGCTCGGTTGGTTTCATTAATGCGCAAACGAGATACATTTGTCGGTACAAATAGGGTGTTTCACACGGTAACATGCGTTATATCTTGCTCACGGGCAAATTTACACGCGTTGCAGCTGTGTACGCATCGTCGATCGAACACTTTTGCGCTTCCAAGTCATCATGCTTTCATTCTAAAATGTGACCCAGCACGAGTATATGAGACACTTTGAGGCAAAAATGAAAATTGAGATTTTGATTTCATCATTTAAAGCTAAACAAGCTTTAAATGATGAAATCAAAATCTCAATTTTCATTTTTTCCTCAAAGTGTCTCATTATTATGGAAGCCTCGGTTTTTTCCAAAACCCGTTTCTAACGTTATAGATTGACAGCAGAGGTACGTACATGTTGTACATTTAACATAAATCCTTGCTAAATATCGCGACGTCAAAATATCATGTTTGAAAGGATTGATTCTGCATAATAACAATTACAAAATGTTAAAAATTGCGTCGCGCGTTAAACGCATCGACTGCAGCCCTAATGTTAATGTGCCAATATATGGCACATTTAAATTAGACAATTCCAATTCCAATTTCATAGAGCTGCTAAGCACACAAATTTGCTTAGCATGACAATTCTTTCTTGGCAAAAACAAGGTTACAGACTAAATTTTCACGTGATATATATTGTTTTGGATTGATAATCAGCTGGTTTTTGTTGCTTAGCATGACAAACACGTATAATTTTGGCTGGTAACCTGTTTTAATGAGCAAGACTTTTTTTGTGCTAAGCGCGCATATTTCAATAACTGCACGCCTGAATGTAATGCGTTCGCGCTTTCGTGAACGTCACATGATGTACAGACCCCCTTTTTTCAAGACTGCGCAAATCCTGCATTTTGGAACTCTTTTTTGGAACTCTTGCCTTAAAACCTGTATCTCAATACGTTGTAGAGGCACGATAGGAGTACGTACATTTAATATGACGTTGAAATATCATGTTTAAAAGGATTGATTCTACAAAATAACAATTAAAATATTACACATTGCGTGGCACGTTAAACGCATCGACTGCAGTCCTAATAAAAAGGTGCCGATATCTGGCATATTTGCGTCTCTTATAGGGGTACTATGTTCTTGATCCGCTCAATTGGGCTGCAAAACACGTTTTGAATGAAATTATGTTATAATCGGAAAGAGCATTTAAAAGTAAAATATAAACACCCACAAACCATCCTTTAAAAAAACCGGTAGTTTTTGTGTTATTCTTGTGTAGAACGAGTTTCTGGGGTCAATTTACTGACCCCCAACCATAAGTTCAAAATAATTATGATAAGTAAAAAATCCAAAACATGCAATTTTCGGGGGTTTTGGGACATTATAGTAGTACCCCTTTAATGAAAGGTAAATGATATCAACTTGGCGACAATATCGATGACCAATAATTGCTCCAGCCTTGGGGACACATTATCCCCGGCCTTCGGGGCGTTTTTGGAGTTGTGGCGATATTTTGATTGGAAGTCGGAAAAACCGTATAAAAGGAAGTGGGGGAGGTATAATTGTTCAGTTATCTCGTTACACAATCGAAGTAATAAAGCAATAAAGTGTTGACATAGCAACGGGGCCACGCGCTTGATTGGCAGCACGTACAGAACAACTATCCCCGTGCAATGGCATGGTATACATATCCGACTCAGCCTCGCCACCTTAATGGGCGCGTGAGCGTTTCTTCACTAACTCCTGGCCGTGAAGAATACGTAAACGACGCTGACTGGCTATTCAGTGCGTACTGTGCGCGTATTTCGAAAACTGCACGCCTGAATGTAATGCTTTTTCAAGACTGTGCAATACTATACCTGTCCAATACCTGTACAATATGGTTCTTGGGAGACTGGTTTGTTTTTGTATTTGCAGTGTAGTTACCGACAAAAAAATGTATCTCGTTTGCACATTGTACGCCTTTATTCGCCACAAAAAAAGGCGTTAATTTTGCAAAATATTGTTAAATCTCAAATTTATGTCGTGAATTTAAAAACAACACCATTCTCACAGTCGGCATGACGTCACCGGGCCTTGTTTCTTGTCTCTGATTGGTCAGTGGTGGCTGTTAGTTATCGCTCACTCTGGAATCAAAGGAGAATGAATAGTGTTGTGATCAATGTGAAAAATGT
Source organism: Crossaster papposus (assembly GCA_037893245.1). Classification (NCBI taxonomy): domain Eukaryota; kingdom Metazoa; phylum Echinodermata; class Asteroidea; order Velatida; family Solasteridae; genus Crossaster; species Crossaster papposus. The sequence continues at coordinate 150,730 of JBAIAA010000752.1, forward strand.
TTTTAAAAAAAGATTATTGCCTAACACTACACCAAAATATTCCCAAATGGCATTGTTGTATAAAGTAACAACATCTCCAACGTTAGGGCTTACACCGAACAAACAACAAATTATTTTTTATTGCAGTAAAAAAATTAAGAAAACTCGTAATTCCCTGTACAAATTGAATGGAGGGCTTTTCCTTTGCCCGGCGGCGTGTGCAATAGGTGGAACAGCCTCCGACCATGACAATAATTGTTTCGCCACACCTTTTGTGTACATGTTTCCGTATTTGTAATAGGATAGTCATGCCGCATAAATTGGCAACATTTCGCAACACTTTATTGCGTATATCGCAGTAATTTCAATAAACCTTACACGATTAGTTTTTTTTTCCAGGACTACATCGTGTGACTGACGTTAGCTACAACACACGGGCACAGGCCTCAGCCGAGTGCCAAAACGCCGACCAGCATCTTTGCGAGCTCTGGGAAGTAGAGGAGCCATACGCTGCCGACCAAGAGGGCCTACTACCGGCTCACACTGACTTCTGGTACGCTGTGCCGGACAGCCAGGCGGTGATAAGCGGGAGCGAAGTCAGCCAGCACGGCCTACCGATGACCACCCCGTCCCCCGGCGTCTGCTGCCGGGGGTCCCAGCTCAGCCCCCTGGACCCCATCATCACCGACGAGCGGTTCCCACTTAACGACCTCGCCGCCCAGAAACGCGGCTGCGCCCAGCGTTCCTCTCACGTCTGTACCTTGCCCGAGCTGAAGGCTGCGTACCTCCGCGGTTACCGCGAATCGTCCGTCCTGTGGTGCTATCTCGCGAAACCGCAGCGCATTGCCACGCTAGCCCTTGACGCTTGCGGTAAATATAAAAACAGCAGTGAATGCTACGAGGACGTTGTGGCAAACACACCTAGGCCACATCCCGTTGGACAATTGTACTGCTGCCCAAATATTTATTAGATAATGCCGGAGCCTATTTCAAGAAGCTGCTTAACCAGTTCGCACCGGGATTATTTTGACATTGACCGGGCCCTGGCGCGGGATTGTTTTTTACAAACTTCAATCCGAGACGAGTTCAGGCTGGCATATGTTGACAGCTCACTCGCTGCGAGCCAGTCGCTGACTGGTGACGTGTTTATCCGTTTTAAATTCCGGAAAAACCTTGCGTGTATACACGTCCTCTGATGCGAACTGCTTAAAGGGGGATTCCATTTTGAAATGTTTACTTATCCTATTTCAAAAGTTTAGGTTAAAAAGAAACTAGCCTAATATCTCACTGTTCCGAGAAAAGACAAACAAATAGAGATTACTCTATTACCCCTAACACAGTCTTGAATCCTCTAATTTATACAATTTTAATAGTGTTGTATATTGAAAATCAAGCCAAATGAAAGCCGAAGACTACTGACAAAAATAGAATTAACAAGCTGAAATGTCAGTGACATTTTTGCCCAATCATTGACAAAGTTCAATACATCAATTCCAAGACATATACATACGAATAAAATACAAACGAAATCAATCACATTTTTTGACATTACACATTACGCAGTACACCAAACTATGCATTATACAAATCATAACATTTAACCTGACCAACAGCAGCAGTTTATTACAGAAAATAAACACAACCCCACACATAATGTTGTAGTCAACCTTAAACTTTAATGATTAAGCAAAAAAAAAAAAACTTATTACATGTTTCCTTTAAAGGGTACTAGAATCGCCAAATTGAGCTACAACACGCGTTTTGAACGAAATTACGTTTATCAGAAAGACCATTTAATTGTAGGATATAAACCGCAACACAACCATCCTCTAAAAACTCGGCGTTTTGTGTTATTCTTGTGTAGAACGAGTTTCTGGGGTCACTTTTTTTTTCTGACCCTCACAATAACTCTAGCTGTTTGGGCGTAGTCGCGATTTAATGACGACGTGTTGCGCGCGGCGATGCTGCTTTCTCGCAGACACGGTACAACAGTGGCATGAACCTTAATTACCAGTGTGATACCGGTCGTGTATTCAATGTACTGTTTAATTGCGGCAGGGTCATAGCTAGCTCCATGGTCTGATGATGTCACCGCGGCGATTCTATAGGAAAAGGACCAGAATTTCTTCACGGCTGGAAATGCGTATACGAATACCCCAAAATGTCCGCCACGTCAACGTAAACAGCGTGGTTTTCTTTGTTCGTCTTTTCTCGGAAACAGCTAGAAAAACATTAGGCTGGTTTCCATTCAACAATATGTTTGAAATAGGATAAGTAAACAATTCCAAACATGAAATTTTCGGGTATTTCAGGGCATACATGTAGTTCTCCTTTAATAACATTAATGAACATTTACAAACATTTCTAGGTCTGGTCATGCACTCGGACACATCTGTATAACTGTAACGTTAGTGTAGCGGCAGCGCTTGCACGCTGGCTGGAGACGGGGTCTGGACCTCCGTAGGGTGGAGAATAAACTCCCGGTAAGGGAAGGACTGGACTGACAGACAGCTGTTGTGTGTAATTACTATTTTTACACCCGCCCTATGCCATCAAGGGTTATAACAAAATGCATCACCTCGGGAAAATTAAACACCCTACAAATCAAGGGAGAAATGTAGGCCCTCATTAATATATGAATACAACTATTATTATACGATAATAATAAAAGAATAACCAATTTCATTTAAAACTACGCGCCACATCGTGTGAATGTATATCAAGCGCGCGAGTGTTTAACGATCGCGAAAATGTGTCGCGATCGCGAACAATCGCTGCGACCGCGAACAATCGCTGCGACCGCGAACATTCGCTGCAATCGCGCAAGTTCTTTATTTTAAGCGGTACTGTACCATGTGACAGAGCGCACCGTACGTAAAACGTGTACACTGTATAGTACATGTACATGTACATGTACATGTCATTGAAAAGTGTTGCATACCTTTACGCGCAGGTAGTTTATTCTGGGCTGTACTGTACCATGTGACAAGGCGCACAATACCGTACGTGATTACGTGCATGTACAAAAGTTGCAAAGAAACACATCAAAATAACATCAAAATACCGTCGCAAGGATAGTTTAGAACTTATACAAATCCACTCACCCGGACACCAAGCAGCGTCAATACAATCAGTGGCTCATAGAGCCGGTTGGTTGTGGAGACAACACCAATAGTTTGTTGTTTGTTGGCTCGCAAAAATGCTTCGCGTCAACGGCAGTCGGCCATCAAAACAAAAAGGACGCTTCCCCGCGTAACCAAATTACACGAAAAACTAGTTCAGATATCCGTGAGCGGTAAAATGATCTAAGCATCTAAAAATTACCTAGATCAGCATCGAATCTCTTACCCTCCTATGGTTTCACCTTTCAAAACCTTTCAAAATCTGCTTACGGGGCAAAATGGATATAAAAAAGTATGAACCTTTCAAAACGCTCCAGAATTTGTTGCTACTGCACTACCACACCTTTTAATACCTTTTGAAAGGAATTGAAAGGTAGACAAACTGGGCTATGGTATACCCTATGATAAAGGTATGGGAAGTCTATCAGAAAACGGCCAGACCTTCCAAAACCTTGCGAAAGGAAATGAAAGGTGGAGCTATTGCTCAACCAAATATCAGTACAGTTGCTATGCATAATACATGGTTTGACCTTTCAAAACCTTTTGAAATGTTTTGAAAGGTAGAATTACTCCCCAGCACATTATATAGAATATCTCTCCCAGAAAACAGCTAAACATTTCAAAACATTTCAACTTTTATTTGGTATGGTATGCCCCTATGATAAAGGTATGGGAAGTCTATCAGAAAACGGCCAGACTTTCCAAAACCTCACACCAGTTTGTTCAGAGAGTTGTTTTACCTTTCAAAATCTTTCATAGGTTTATTTTGTCAGACAGCTTTCTCACCTTTCAAAACCCTTTAGCCCAGGAAACTTGAAAGGTTTTGAAAGGTCTGACGGCTCTATGGTAACCGCACGGTATATAAGAGGGTTAAAAGATTCAAAATAATGTATAAAGACATTATTAAAAGGTAATTCTCATGTGAATAATACGAATTACATTTGTTAGAAAAGTGGAAGGGATTACTTCCCATACAGGCTCCGACATACATGTACTACCGATTATAAAGTGAACAAGCATACTTTTGCTACGCAACAAAGTAAACAAAGCTCGACAGTACGTGTACAATGTGTAAGGGCCTAGGGCAGATCCCCACATTACGTAATGAATGTAAAGAATAACCAACATTTCCAAACCGTGTGTCTAACAAAGCTTTAATAGGACACGTCGATTTCAACTGAAGAAGTGAATATAATTGTAACAAGAGATATCTCTATTGTTAGAGGGAACGGGTGATTCTTTTTCTCTTGTATTCTTTTCATCTGTGCGTGAAATTGTATTGTCACTACATGTAATTACAAACTAAAGATAAACGTGATTATAAGTTATGGTTAGTCTAAAAGAGATATCTTATTATATGTTGCAAAATTACTAGATGCAGTGCACGCAATGCGGTTAAATCTCGGTGTCGCAATGCCTTTTTATACACTGTTACAGGATCGAACTGCAGTTTGGTGTTAACGTAATAAATATAACGTAACAGGCCGTGTCTGAATTGCTGGCTTTGGCTTCGACTTCCGCCGTGCTATGGGCGGTCATTGTCCGCCATTATGCTGCTCTCACACTGTGGCGAATATCCTAGCGAATGTGCTTACGAATGGAAATATTTGACAATCGCTCAAACTTCGCAACATTCGCCGTGTCTTCGTAAACGTTGGTAACAAATTCGGAACGTTCACAAGTCATTCCCCACCTCCTTACGAAGATCGGTCAATTTCGGAAGCGCTTCCTAAATTTCAACGAATGTTGTGAAGATGGTCATTCGCCGTCGATTTTCGTAAGCGTTGGTAAGCTATTGGTAACGTTGGTAAAGCGTGCGTAAGCGTTGGCAACGTTCGTTAGCTATTCGTAAGGCATTGGCAAGCATTGGCAAGCGTTGGTAAGCATTCGTAATATATTTGTAAGATATTTAGGAGAGGTCGAGGGACAACCAAGGACGACCGACGGGTGACCGATATGAAAATATTCACCGCGAAATTCAAATATTCATATTCGCCACAGTGTGAGAGCATGATTAGCAACAGCATAACAACGATTGAAGTCGCAGCCAAAGTAAACATTTTGAACATGACCTAATTAGTGTGAAATTCAGTAGCTATTTGCTGTCTAGAAACTTCTGGCTGCAAAGTGTCTAGAAGACTGCAAACAGCCGTTACTTGAGCTTTAGCTATAGTTAATAATGTAATGTAGAACTTTGGCAACCACATTGTTAATTCTTTTTCCTTTTAGAGCATTACATAATAATTAAGAATTAAGATTGTTCACAGTTATTTACTACTTTTAGTCTGGTATCACATAGTATCTAATTACGGTTGGCACTAATTGCTGTTTTAAGGATGGAAATCATTTTTCTCTTTTTTGGTATATTTTGTATATAAATGAACCATTTGAGACAATAAATCTCGATCTATGTAAATATACTATAACTTGCAATAACCACATTTTCTATATTCCTCTCTGATAATATTATATAACACTACATCTGTTTAATAATTTAGCATTTGTTTGGGTGTTAATTAAACAAAATCTGGAGTGAAACCGCCATGAGGGCGCCCTTTCGTTTTATTTTACGGGGCTTGGTATTCGGTGAGCACATCAGGCCATCTAAGAGCAAGTTCGGGCGCGAACTATATTCAACCAATAGTTAGTCTCTGCTTCGCTAATGCGCATGCTCAAATGCAGTTCGCTCGAACGGCTCTAGTCGATCTATTGTTAAAAAGATGGCAACCGCTTTGTTTACATTTACGACATGAGTGAGATGGGTATTTGCACTATTTTCCCTCGCATATAAGTAGGATAAGTCATAACGTTAGTCATGTTGATCCAAAAACAGGAAGACATTTCTCCATGTTTTCTTATGGAAAGAGGCTATTGTCGACCAGCGGCAACCGTGCCCCGAGGTCTGGTTCAAAATAGTCGACTAGATAGTCCAACCATCCTGCGTTTGAGTGAAGTTAGTCGAACTTGCTCTAACCTGTACGTGATCTGGCCGGACGGACGGAGGCGTCAATTGCTCGAAGTGTAGCGCCACCACCGGCAGCCGACCAAAGTCGTAAAGCCGTCCTCCGTCGGTCCCCCAGGCGTCGGGCACGCCACCACCGTTGCAATGTGACGTCACTCTCCCGTCACACTCTGTGTGTAAAACAGAGTCCTTGAATGCGGGCTGTTTGTTCTATAACACTAGGAATGGGCTTGGTGTGGTTTTGCATTCAAAGTGGATTTCCAAAATCACATCCAAAATCACATCTAAATTCAACATTAATTAAACCAACCGAGCCACATTTCCGCTTCGTTTGCGTTCCATGTTGTGAATATTCTAGCATCGACCGGTCACCCAAATAACGACTAAGCTCTCGATGTTGAGACAGGCAGTTTTGTTGACAAATTATTAAAAGAACATTAGTGTTCGCTCATAATAATGTTATTGTTTACATTAAAAAAGGAAAGAGGCGAGGAATATTAAGCCTTTGCACCCACCGTCGAGCTCATAAATTACGAGGCAAGATATGAGAGGAGTGTGGGAGGGGGGGGGGGGGGGACCTTTTTAAAAGGTTTGTACGCGTTAGGTAACAATAGTCTAAAAGTGTATACACTCTAATAAACAAAGTGCTAAAAAGTAAGTGCTACGAAATGACCTGCCCTTCACGTACATAAACCAGCACCACTGAAACAAAATGTGTCCGAAGTGCTAAAAATGAAGCGCTGATGGTGCTGGCAAGCAAAACTATTTTGATTGGTCTATTACGTCACATGGGCGGATCCAGGATTTTTTTAAAGGGGGGGTCCACCCAAGGTCTTAGGCAGGATTTTGTGAATTGGGTGTGTACAAAAAAAATGTGGGTGTGTAACAATTTGAGTACATGTAACTGGGAAGCATGTACGCGAAGCGCACATCACGAGCGCGTAGCGCTAAGTCCCTGCGGCCGGGGTTAAGGGCCCGCTTAAGGGCCCTGAAATTTGTTGGTTTATTAGGTGCTCTCTGGCGCAATCTGAGGCCAATTTCTACCTATTTTTTGTTAATGTTGTTGCAATATGAAGCCTGATTTTTATACCATTTTTTTTTTAAATATTTTGTCACAGGTCCTTCCTGATCGGAAGTCCTTATGTTTATTATACCGGTCCGCGGTAGACAAAATTAAATTTAAAGTTATAAAGAATTACAGGTCGATGGGACAATCGCACAAGAACAAATATTAATAGGGACACAAAATATAACAGTTGGATTAACAAGAATTGACAATATCACAGATGAATACAGATCAACACTTATTATAAAACAGCAATATAAAAGGATATAGATGATTCAATCTGAACAAACGCGATGAGTTTATCCGAACACGCGAGCGAATAGTTCACATGGATCACGCGACACGCGAACGAATAGTTCAGTTCAGAATGACGACTAATGGAGAAGAAGACACAGAATCTGGATGAAGAAGAAGACACGAAATGTAGACTGAAGTGGGGGTTGGACTGGCAAAGATGAACTGGGGGAAACTGATGTACTGCAAAATACTGGAACGGGATGGTGAAACAGTGGAAAGCGACACTCCTACAGCACGCACGGTGATGAGGGAATCCAATCACTACGGGATGCCGTGCTGGAATTCGTCCTCTCGTGAGTCTCGAGTCTTGAGTCTTGTCAACTGCATATGGGGTCACACCTATTTCAGTAGAAATAGTGGAAACGAGGCTCATGTAGGAGGCAAGGTGGCATTGATCCTGACTGGTCGCAGGCTGAAGTCAGAAATGCACACTAATTATAACTAAACCTACATGTGTAAATCAATAGAGAATAAACTAAACCAGAACAATAATCAAACACTAAAGGTTATAAACAAAAAGATAAAATATTCACTAAGGTTTAAGAAAATCTAAACCTTACAGAATTATATTATTCTCAGAGGAAAATAATATAAAAGTAAACACTATAGCCCTTGATCTAGGGTTCAAATAAAAGTCACCCCAAGCTAAATCAATAAAAGTCAACTAAAGTTAATAAGATCTATAAAATAAAAGCAGTTCACAGGTGGTTCAGATATCTCAAGCCAAAACTTAAGAAGACAAACAACTCAAAGGAATTCTGAAGAACTCCTTAACCACAAAGTGTTTCAACAAAAATAAAGTAAATCGAATCAGTCATTAAACCATAACTTCAGAATAAGGCCAAAGTCAAGAAAACCCCTTGTGGTTCAACCCTCTTGAAGTGGTTAATAGCTTTTAGGCAAAATTGATGGTCCCTGATGACCAAAGGCCAGGCCCAGTGGCTTAGAGGTCACTCACACTAGTCCTTTGTTTCACTAAATAACAATTTACTAAGGGAAAACATACTTGTACTGTACAGCGTGGTCGCAAACCAAATCATATACATGTACTTGTGTTTATAATTCTCTCAGGTACGGAATATTATCACTCAAATGGAATAATTGTACTGAAGAATTTCTAACAACATTGTGAAAACCTAAACACAACGAAAAGTCCTCGAGTAATAAACCAGTCTCATATAATTAATGGTGACTCTTCGGAAGCGAAAACCTAAATAAACACCCTACAACTACAACTCTCAAGTGAAGAATAATAACTAAAATCAATAAGAAAATCAAAAGTAATCAACGAATAACTATAACGAATTGTCAAACTAAATGAAAAATAACTACTTTGTATAGCGATAATACTAATACAAAACTTCAAAAAGGAAATGCAAATCCTTCCAAATCACTGAAAGTACATGTACATGTACAAGGATACATGCCAATATCAGATATTAATTTACCATGAGGGCAAATTAATAAAACATCAATAACACTATTATTATGTACATTATAAAGAACAAAAGTGAATTCGGGGACTTACCTATTTCAGTAGAAATAGTGGAAACAAGGCTCATGTAGGAGGCAAGGTGGCATTGATCCTGACTGGTCGCAGGCTGAAGTCAGAATGACCCAAACCACATACATGAGGCCTCGCCCCGAACCTGACTTGTCAAGCAGCTAGTTCATGTCCGAGACAGGTCGTAAATAACAGTTGGGCACCGTTAAGAACACAATTAAAGGGGTTCAGTGGCATAAACAATAAAACCTTGTCCAACCCAAAAAGTGGATTTTTTGGGGGTGTGACACTCTCCCCTTCTAAAATCATGGCGTCCCGACATGGCTATAATATAACTTGACAGAAACTAATGCTTCTACATGTATTTGGTCACAAGGCAAGATTGAAGCAGTGTGAGACTTTGCTTCTGGATTGCTAAGTGTTCTTCAATAAGTTTAGTCTCAGAAGGTCTCAATCGGCTATACCCAAGTCGCTCAGGTGCTCTCCTGTTGCGGGCTGGATATCTACGTCTGGCTAGGACCGTTGGACTATCTGGAGTTGACTCGTCTGACGAAGAAGTATTAGGCTCTGGGGAACTTGTTGTCTCTTGGAGGGAGACAGGTTCCGACGTAGAGGAAGCTCCGGAGGGGGCACTGCCAGCCTCATCCACTGGGTCGATGTCCCGTGGGGCTACTTCAGCTGGGACAAACTCTGGTGCTTCGGGATCAAGGGGGATTGCTGGTGGATCTTCATCACTGGTGGGGTACGGAAGCAGCATCCTCGGGGCTGGTACAGGCCGTGCTTTGGGTTCAATCAGTACTCCAGACTCACTCTCGGTACTTGCATGTCCAGGAGGTGAAGTGTGATTTAATAATCTCCCTGGCTGGTTGCATTTACTTCTTGATTGGCGTAGTGAGATTCTTGGGGCTGGCTTTGGACGGACAGTAGTTAACGGCTTTGCCGGGGCTTCGGGAAGAAACCCACAAGGGAGTAACATATTGCGATGGAGAGTCCTGTCCGGCCCATCACCATTCTCAGGTCTCACCACGTACACTGGCATATCGTCGGTTACACGGTCTATCACCTTGTATCTAGAAGTGGTCCATCGGTCAGCCAGCTTATGTTTCCCATGGATGCCCACGTTGCGCACCAGAACCAAGTCGTCCACCACTAAGGCATGGTCTCGAATCTTCTTATCATACCTCTCCTTGCTGTAAGCGGCAGCTTTACCTGCTTTGGCGGCGGCTATCTGATGGGCACGTTGGAGACGATTCCTCAAATCTTGTGCATAATTCCTGTGGGAAATTGCCTTCTTGGCTGGGGATAGAAGGCCGAATTGTAAGTCAACTGGTAGGCGGGGTTCCCGACCAAACATCAGGTAGTACGGTGTCATGCCTGTAGCATTATTCTTCGTGCAGTTGTAGGCATGCACCAGTGGCCGGACGTGCAGACGCCATTTGCTCTTCTTCTCTGCATCCAGGGTCCCGAGCATGCTGATGAGGGTCTGGTTAAACCGCTCAACCTGCCCGTTTCCCTGGGGGTGGTATGGCGTCGTGCGTGACTTTCTGATGCCCGCCAGCTCACACAGCTCTTTTATCAATGCCGACTCAAAATCTCGCCCTTGGTCGGAATGGAGGCGTTCTGGGAAGCCGTAATGGACAAAGAACTCTTCCCAAAGCACCTTGGCTACTGTCTTCGCCTTTTGATCCTTTGTGGGGAATGCCTGAGCATACCTTGTGAAGTGGTCTGTCAGGACAAGGATGTTTGTAGTATTCCTATCATCAGGCTCAAGGGATAAGAAGTCCATGCAGACTAGCTCCATCGGATGAGTCGTTCTGATGGAGACCAAGGGTGCCATCTTGAGCATCTTCTTCTTGCGACGAAGACACCGAGGACAGATTCGACACATCTCTTCAATGTCGTCGGCCATCTTGGGCCAATAGAAACGAGCCCGTGCCAGATCCAAGGTCCTCTCTAACCCCAAGTGACCCACTTGGTCGTGCACTCCATCAAAGGCTAGGTATTTGTAGCTCTTGGGCAAGACAAGCTGCTGGCGTAGGGACTCGCCTGAACTGCTACCCATTCTGAACAACACGCCGTCCTTGAAGACCAGATGTTTTATCTGCCGAAGCAGAATCTTCTTCTCATCTGTCAGGACTAAACGCTCTTTAGCAGTCGGCTGTTTCCCTGTCTGCAAGCACTGGATGATGTATCGGATGCTCTTATCGGCTTGCTGGAGATCCACCCAGTCCTGGCTACTTATGCTTGGGATAGAATCTTGGCCTTGACATCCCGTGCCGTCTAAGTCGTCAGGCACAGCACTCGCCGAGTCGGTGATGGTCTCAAAAAGGGTACAGGTGGGACCTAGCTCTACACTTTGGCACAGAGCAGCCACTGTCGACTCCTCCAACTTAACATCACTCCCGCTAAGGATTCTGTTCTTTAGCTGTTGGAACCGCTCGTAGTTGCCATCAAAGTCCTCGTCTGTGGGTTGAGTCGCTTGGGGCCGTCGTGACAGGCCGTCAGCATCTGCGTTACTTTTTCCTGGCCGATACTGGATGCGGAAGTCATAATTTGCTAGGGCAGCCAACCATCGTTGCCCAGTCGTATCGAGCTTGGCCGAGGTCAGAACATAGGTGAGTGGATTATTATCCGTTAGTACGGTGAATCGCCCACCATACAAATAATCATGGAATTTTTCCGTCACTGACCACTTGAGGGCCAGGAACTCGAGCTTATGAGCAGGATAGTTGGCTTCACTGCGAGACAGGCCCCTACTGGCATATGCAATGACCTTCAACTTCCCATCTTGTTCCTGGTACAACGCAGCACCAAGTCCTGTCAAGCTGGCATCAGTGTGAAGGAAAAATGGAGAGCCATAGTCAACAAATCCAAGAACCGGTGCCGAGGTTAGCCTTTCAATGAGTGTATCGAAGGCTGTTTGACAGGCTGGTGTCCATCTATCACCAAAGGGCTCACTGGCACTGCGGACCAAAGCCTTCCGTTTTCTCCCCTTCTTAAACTTCTTTGTCATGTCGCAGCCCGCCGTCAACTGGTGGAGTGGTCGTGCAATGGCCGAGTATCCTTCCACAAACCTCCGGTAATACCCAGTAAATCCAAGGAAGGACTTTAGCTCCCTGGCATTAGATGGCGTTGGCCAGGATTGAACCGCATTGATCTTGTCTGGATCGGTACCAACTCCATCCCTGGACACCACATGCCCCAGGCACTTGACGGACGTCTGAAAGAAGTGGCACTTTGCAGAGTTCAGTTTGAGACCAAACTCCTGCAGTCGATCAAGGACTTTCATCAACCTCTCTTCGTGCTCCTCCAGGGTTTTGGAAAAGATCAGCAGATCATCCAAGTAAACCATGACATCCATCAGGTTGAGGTCTCCCATACACTTCTCCATAAGCCTTTGGAAGGTCGCTGGGGCGTTAGTAATGCCCTGTGGCATCCGATTAAATTCGAAGAAGCCAAGCGGACACCAGAAGGCTGTTTTGGGCTTGTCGACTTCCTCTAGCTCTATCTGGTAATACCCGGACTTGAGATCCAGGCATGTAAACCATTGGGCACCATTTAGAGCATGGAGAGTCTCCTCGATTTTAGGTATCGTGTACTGATCGCGGATGGTTCTTGCGTTTAGTTTTCTGTAGTCAATAGACAGTCTGACGTCCCCATTCTTCTTTCTCACCACTACTATTGGCGAAGCGAATTGGCTTTCTGATGGACGAATGATGTCCCGGTCCATTAGCTCCCTCAGATGTTTTCGCACATCTTGGTAATCTGCTGGAGCTATATTCCGGGACCTCACTCGAAAGGGCGAATCATCGGACAGGTGGATGTGGTGTTTTACCGACGAGGTGCAGCCAATGTCCAAATCTCCTCTCGAAAAGACTGGTGATCGCTCCTGTAACTGTCGGATGATCTGCTCCTTCATCCTGTCTGGCATAGGCGAGCCTTCAAAGTTGAATTCCAGGGGTTGTTCCTCTCTAACATCCATCTCCTGGCTCTGGACGTGCTGGTCAAGTCGTCTAGGTGTAGCTACCTCATCCTCGAAAGGATGCACAACCTCGACAGAAAACACTTCAGCCACCTTAGCACCCTCTGGTAGGAAGATGTCGTGCTGGGATTTATTCATGGCCATCACTGACACTTTAGCCTTGGGAGCAGCCGTAAGTGTGTCTACAGTGCGTCTTATGACAAGACCACCAGGGGAGAGACATCCTTCTGCTGCTTCGACCATAACAAGGGATTCAGTCTGACCTCTATTGTCAACCGGGCACTCTAGCTCCACATGGCTTCCACAGGGGACAGTAACTGGATGAGGTAGACGTACATCAGAAACCTTTCCTTCAGGTGTTGCCATGAAGCTCTTATCTACTCGACGATATGCGGCAGCCCATGCACTGTTGACTTCCAATTTCTGAAGAAAGTGGGGTCCAGCTTTCTGCTTGCAACTCGCCAGCATCCGTCTAACTATATTGGTATTCGTACCAAGAAGGAGAGGGGCTTGGTCCTTTGCATCTCGACTAGGCGTTACTAATGCTAAGGTCTCTGTTGTCATATCCACGCCCGCCTTCTCCTTGGTGAAACTCACTGACATTTCTACAAACCCGATGTATGGCACGCTTTGCCCACTAGCTCCTATCACCATAAGATTCGTGAGGGGTTCTAGTGGGCGGTTGCACAGATTCTGACGATAGAAAGCCTCGGATATGCATGTCACCTGTGAGCCGGTGTCCAAAAGGCATGGGACCTCATGTCCGTCTACAACAGCGCTGACGATGGACGGGTTGCCCACCAGGTTATGTGGTACTCCTTGGAGGGGTGTACTTTTCACGCTGTTGCAGGCGACACGATTTCCTGGGTTGCTATTTTGCCTTAAGGGACTCTTCTGTTGATTGGCCGCTGGTCGTCCCCCTACTGGCGGCCGCCGTCGTTTCCCGAGTTAGTTGGGGGTTGGCAACGGGCCATCATTTGCCGCTGGACCTGTTCTGCATTTCGGGGATTGGTGCAGCCTTCCATCCTGTGCCCTATTTGGCCACAGTTGAAGCACACCATAGGTCTCCGTCGTGGGGCTCCCATAGGAAGTGCGGCTCCCATAGGACGTGGAGCAGGTCTAGAGGTAACACACGGAGGGGCTGCAGATAACTGTTGCTGGAGCTGTGTGACAATCTCCTCTAAGTGCTTCACTCGATGGTCATCGGGCACAGCAGGCGTCTGAGCAGTCGTCTGAGCTAACACTGTGGCCCGCTTAGTCGCTGGTACTTCCTTTGTCTCTGTCTTCCTCCGATCCTTCTTCTCAGATGCCCGTTGCTCTTCCTGCCGGACTTCACTGAGCAGATCGACGAAGATTGGGGCCATGGTCCGTCGTTTCAGATCCAGTTTCATTAGTAGCTCCTCGTTGTAAAGGCAGCCACGGCAGAATTGCCGCACCCGCACATTGTCCACTCTTTGGTAGTCGACACCTCCGGCCTCCATAACCCGGGTAAGCTGCTGTTGAAGTCTGGTGAGATAGTTGGAGGCTGTCTCACCTTCTGCCTGAAAGCATTCACTAAAACGCAGGAACAACTCATCGCCGTCCACTGTCGCTCCGTAGGCCTTGTCTAGCCCATCTAAGCACTCCGCAGATGTAACTGAGTTCCCCAGGGCCCATATAATGTTACTGGCTGGCGGAAGGAGGGATTCAACAATCCGGCTTAACTTCTCCACTTCTGTGATGCTATCATCTTCTAGCAGTAAGCGGGCTGGCCTTTTCCAACTCTCATAATCCAGTTCCCCGCTTGGGACAGGGACCTTGCCGGAAAAGAGGCGCAGTCGTCGGCGATGTGAAGATAGGATATGCTTTACCGGATGTTCAGCAGCGACTGTGGGTATAGCCGATGGGTTTGATGGGGGCGACTGTATGTCTTTGAGGGACTTGCCATGTTGTTGTAAGAACTCACCTAATGCCTCCTTAAAATCACTACTGAGCTCAGCTTTACCCTCTGTCTCGGACATGACTTAACAAGTGTATAACAACAATACAATATCAAGAACACAATTAAATATCAGGGAACAATGGAATATCAACAATTGTCCAAGCAAATATTAATATTGGATCTTGTGCTTTATAGTTTGACTGTGGGTCGCTAATAAATATTCTGTATTAGCGATTCGACCCAATCCGGGTGGTGCCTCCAAATTTTGTCACACTCACAGGTCCTTCCTGATCGGAAGTCCTTATGTTTATTATACCGGTCCGCGGTAGACAAAATTAAATTTAAAGTTATAAAGAATTACAGGTCGATGGGACAATCGCACAAGAACAAATATTAATAGGGACACAAAATATAACAGTTGGATTAACAAGAATTGACAATATCACAGATGAATACAGATCAACACTTATTATAAAACAGCAATATAAAAGGATATAGATGATTCAATCTGAACAAACGCGATGAGTTTATCCGAACACGCGAGCGAATAGTTCACATGGATCACGCGACACGCGAACGAATAGTTCAGTTCAGAATGAAGACTAATGGAGAAGAAGACACAGAATCTGGATGAAGAAGAAGACACGAAATGTAGACTGAAGTGGGGGTTGGACTGGCAAAGATGAACTGGGGGAAACTGATGTACTGCAAAATACTGGAACGGGATGGTGAAACAGTGGAAAGCGACACTCCTACAGCACGCACGGTGATGAGGGAATCCAATCACTACGGGATGCCGTGCTGGAATTCGTCCTCTCGTGAGTCTCGAGTCTTGAGTCTTGTCAACTGCATATGGGGTCACACCTATTTCAGTAGAAATAGTGGAAACGAGGCTCATGTAGGAGGCAAGGTGGCATTGATCCTGACTGGTCGCAGGCTGAAGTCAGAAATGCACACTAATTATAACTAAACCTACATGTGTAAATCAATAGAGAATAAACTAAACCAGAACAATAATCAAACACTAAAGGTTATAAACAAAAAGATAAAATATTCACTAAGGTTTAAGAAAATCTAAACCTTACAGAATTATATTATTCTCAGAGGAAAATAATATAAAAGTAAACACTATAGCCCTTGATCTAGGGTTCAAATAAAAGTCACCCCAAGCTAAATCAATAAAAGTCAACTAAAGTTAATAAGATCTATAAAATAAAAGCAGTTCACAGGTGGTTCAGATATCTCAAGCCAAAACTTAAGAAGACAAACAACTCAAAGGAATTCTGAAGAACTCCTTAACCACAAAGTGTTTCAACAAAAATAAAGTAAATCGAATCAGTCATTAAACCATAACTTCAGAATAAGGCCAAAGTCAAGAAAACCCCTTGTGGTTCAACCCTCTTGAAGTGGTTAATAGCTTTTAGGAAAAATTGATGGTCCCTGATGACCACAGGCCAGGCCCAGTGGCTTAGAGGTCACTCACACTAGTCCTTTGTTTCACTAAATAACAATTTACTAAGGGAAAACATACTTGTACTGTACAGCGTGGTCGCAAACCAAATCATATACATGTACTTGTGTTTATAATTCTCTCAGGTACGGAATATTATCACTCAAATGGAATAATTGTACTGAAGAATTTCTAACAACATTGTGAAAACCTAAACACAACGAAAAGTCCTCGAGTAATAAACCAGTCTCATATAATTAATGGTGACTCTTCGGAAGCGAAAACCTAAATAAACACCCTACAACTACAACTCTCAAGTGAAGAATAATAACTAAAATCAATAAGAAAATCAAAAGTAATCAACGAATAACTATAACGAATTGTCAAACTAAATGAAAAATAACTACTTTGTATCTAAGCGATAATACTAATACAAAACTTCAAAAAGGAAATGCAAATCCTTCCAAATCACTGAAAGTACATGTACATGTACAAGGATACATGCCAATATCAGATATTAATTTACCATGAGGGCAAATTAATAAAACATCAATAACACTATTATTATGTACATTATAAAGAACAAAAGTGAATTCGGGGACTCACCTATTTCGGTAGAAATAGTGGAAACAAGGCTCATGTAGGAGGCAAGGTGGCATTGATCCTGACTGGTCGCAGGCTGAAGTCAGAATGACCCAAACCACATACATGAGGCCTCGCCCCGAACCTGACTTGTCAAGCAGCTAGTTCATGTCCGAGACAGGTCGTAAATAACAGTTGGGCACCGTTAAGAACACAATTGACAATTATGGAGAGAAAACTTAAAGGAGGCCGTAAAGCCCATGGCCATAACGGGCGCAACACTCAGAGTTGCAAATTGACCAGTAAACGCATGAAAGAGGATTCTTTTGATGATATTTTGCAGTCAAAGCCAAATGGAAGCTGTAAGATGGATGGATGCAATAAAACTGGCCAAATGGGAAAATCTGAACTAAACATTTGTACATACAATGTTAGAACCTTGAGAACCGAGGAAAGTGTAGAAAGTTTGTTGGATGAACTAGAGGGATTCAAATGGGACGTCATTGGGCTTGCTGAAACGAAGAGACAAGGAGAAGGATTGACAGAACTTAAAGGAGGCACATGGCTCTACAACAGGGGAAAAACAGAGGATGACAAAAATGCAAAAGGAATTGGATTTCTAATCCATACCAAATTTAAGGACTATGTGAAAGAAGTTAAAAGCTATTCAAACAGGGTAGCTGCCATGAAAATACAATTGACTGGAAAGGATGAAATGTACATCATACAAGTTTATGCACCCACAAGTGATTATGATGATATAATAGTGGAGGAATTCTATGAAGATATCAATAAGGCCATTATAGACAATTCGGGTACCTATACAGTTATTATGGGTGACTTCAATGCAAAAATTGGACAATGTGAAAAAGGAGAAGAAAATATCATGGGATCATTTAGCTACGGAGAAAGAAACTGGAGAGGTGAAAGGATGATAGAATTTGCAATGGAACATAAACTTAAAGTGACCAATACATACTTTAAGAAACACGAGAGTCGTTACTGGACCTGGGAGAGTCCAAATGGAGTTACTAAAAACCAGATAGATTTCATACTTAGTAACCAGCGAGGGATAGTCAAGAACTGTGGAGTCATCATTAATGTAGATATTGCAAGTGATCATAGAATGGTCAGAGTCAATATAAGCATCAACAAGAAACTGGCCAGGCTTAGATTCATTCAAAATAAAAGGAAGACACGGATTAACATCATGAAGCTGAAGGAAAAGAAAGAAGAATTTCAACTAAAGCTTCACAACCGCTTTGATGGACTAGAGTTGGAGGATATGGACATTGATGAGCGATGCAATATGGTGACATCAGCAATGCTAGAAGAAGCCAAATCTGTAGCCCCAACTGAGAAAAGAAAGATAGTAAGATCGGAAGAGGACAAAGAAATAGAGGAACTAGATCAAAGAAGAAAGAAAATACGTTTGAAAGAATCCAAGACAACAACAGAAAAAGTGGAGTATGCAGAAATAGTGAAACTGGTGAAAAAGAAACGACGCCAAAGGAAAAGACGAAAAACTTCTAAACTCATTTTAGAAACTCTAGAAAGCGGGAGAGGACCAAAAACAATACAAAAGATGGAATGCAAAAAGTCAAGAATGAGCAAATTGAAGCAAAAGGATGGAAATATAACTTCTGAGAGATCGGAGCTACTAGAAATATGCGCTGATTTCTACCAGGAACTTTATGGTTCAACGAAAAAACAACAGAAGGATCATAAAGATATCTCAAACTCAAACATACCGCCAATACTACAAAGAGAAGTTGAGGAAGCTGTAAACAGTATGAAGGACAACAAAGCACCAGGAAATGACGAAATAACAAGTGATATTATCAAACAAGGAGGGGAGGAGACAATTACACAATTACTGAAACTATTCAACCAGATATTGGAAAAGAAACAGATTCCAACCACTTGGAAAGAGGCAAAAATAATTCTTTTATACAAGAAAGGTGACAAAGCTGATGTAAAAAACTATCGCCCAATCAGCCTTCTATCTCATCTGTACAAGATCTTCACCAAAGTAATTCAAAATAGAATCAAAGATATATTGGACACAAATCAACCCAGAGAACAAGCAGGGTTTAGAGCTGGATTCTCAACAACAGACCACCTACAAGCTATAAATCAACTCATTGAGAAGGCAAATGAGTACCAACTTCAACTATGCCTCGGATTTGTGGATTACCAGAAGGCGTTCGATTCCATCGAACACACAGACATGTTTGATGCCCTACGAACGATTAACATTGAAGAAGGGTATGTGAGCATCCTGGAAGATATTTACAGCAACGCAGTAGCCAGAATTCACATTGATAATGATGTATCAAGGGAGGTCAAGATTCAGAGGGGAGTCCGACAGGGAGACATATTATCTCCAAAGATATTTACAGCCACTATAGAGGAAGTATTCAAAAAGTCGCATTTAAATGGAGGAATAAACATTGATGGGGAAACACTTACTGATCTCAGATTCGCTGATGATGTGGCCTTGATCTCAACATCAATCAAAGACTTGGAAGACCAGCTGACAGGTCTCAACAGGGAGAGTAAACTTATTGGCCTAACTATGCACAAAGATAAAACCAAATATATGACAAACTATGACACAGATGAAAACATTGAGATAGAAGGTCGAACGTTAGAGAGAGTGAGCAGTTACAAGTATCTGGGACAAACTTTGAAAATGGAAGACACCACAAAAGAAGAAGTTATGATGAGAGTAAAAGCAGGATGGATGAACTTTGGAAGATATAAAGACATGTTGACCGATAAAAACCTACCCATGTCACTAAGAAGAAGAATTTTCAACCAGTGCATTCTAACAACTATGACATATGGATCAGAAACATGGTCATTGACAAAGGATATAGAACAGATTAGCTTGTGACTACTCAACGAGCTATGGAGAGAAAGATGTCGCATTTATCTCTGCGAGACAAAATTAATCACAAAGTCATACGCCAGAAAACAAAGGTTAAAGACATCATGGAGAAAGTCAGAGAATCAAAGTGGAGATGGGCTGGGCATGTAGCAAGACTTCAGGACAATAGATGGACAAATCGTTTAACAGAATGGCAACCAAGGATGGGAAAGAGAAGAAGAGGAAGGCAGAAGAGAAGATGGAGAGATGACCTAACATCATACATGGGAACTGCGGCTTGGACTAGGATAGCTAGAGACAGAAGAGAATGGAAATGTTATGAGGAGGGCTTTGTCCAACGTATGGATGAACTATAGCCTGATAGATAGATAGATAGATAGAAGAACACAATTAAAGGGGTTCAGTGGCCTAAACAATAAAACCTTGTCCAACCCAAAAAGTGGATTTTTGGGGGTGTGACACTAATATTTACCATTTTTAGCTGGAATGATAACTTGAAATAAATGTTGACCAGAGGAGTATATTATGGATACCGGTATTGGAAGTTTGGATTTAAAAACAGCGCACACTGACTCACACTACGTGTAAAATGAGGTAACGGTTAATTGGTCATAAACCTTAGGCATACTTAACATAGGCAGGATTTGGCTGGGAGCGACCGGCAGTGACTCCATTTAAAATAATAAACAAATTACAAGCCCTAATAGTTATTAAGTAAGTTTAATTTAAAGTTGTATGTTAAAATAAAATGTTACAAGTTGTGTTTAATCTTTAAAAAACTACACGCCAAACGCCCGCTTGTGCTATCGGGGTTTATTCCGACCGTCTCTACAAACGGTGGAAAAAGCGGCGTGTTTGTTCCAATTTAGTGTTTAGTAATTTACATAAATTTAGCTTAAATTTAGGTCACGTGACAAATATATAAACACTGTGGTTAGCGCCTATTGCACTCGTTCTGCTGGGGCTACTCAACCGTCACTTCAAACGGTGAAATTCCAGTGTTTTTATTGGCAAGTCTGCCAAGTAAATGGGCCCAGTGGTGAGCCAAGCATGGCATTTGGGGCAAGCCTGCCCCGTTCAAGCTTATGAAAGCGTTTAAACAATTTAAATATGTAATTGCCTGAAATGCAATAAGAAGGAATAAACAAACTAGCGGCTCGAAAAACTAAGCCAAAAAAGTCAAATCATAGTCTATATGGTTGTTATTTTGTGTGTGTGGTTTGAGAATAATACACGTATGTATACATTTTTATTTTTTTCGGTTTTTTTTCGTGTTTTTTTTTTTTCGTTTTTTTTTTGTTTTTTTGTTTTTTTTTTTACTCAAGAAAAAAGGGGGTCCGGACCCCTTGGACCCCCCCCCCCTGTATCCGCCCATGCGTCATGTGATTGTTTTGACAAGTCTTGGCTTGTTGTTTGCGTTTACATGTTTGTTGTCATCGTACGTGTGGGGTGTCTGCTGACAGGGGACCCATCCTTCGGAAGCGAAAAGGTAAGCAAATAAAAAGGTGGCATTTGTTCATTGAGATGATATTAATAATACTGAGACCTATAGTTAACATTTGAGTAGCTTTGTTGATGATGATTTAATAATACTACACTAACAAGTCTGACGTGCAATCACTTTCGTCATGGCTGTGTCATGGTGTTGCACGTCAACGTCGAGTGTGGCGATTAATTTATCGATCTAGAATAGGCCTAACAACTGGGTTTTTCTTCATATTTGCCAACAAACAGTATTTCTTGCAAATGGAGTACTGTTTTAATACATAATTAACTTCTATTTGTAGAACTCACGGCCGGCACTCTACGGCTTCATGGATTAGCTGTTGCCATGGTTGCTATCGTACAACACAAAGACAGAAGGTCATGTCTCTCAGCATCAAGATGTAGACAAACAGCATGTGATTATGAGGTAGGTCCCATTTTAAAATTTGAATTGTTGATATGTATTGAAAGGATTACAGCAATGACTGCTGAGAGTTATGGGCCAGTCACAAATCAGTTGCGATGCGTCGGCGATGGGTAAAACCGGGAAATTTGAACAAAATCTTGAGACAGATCTCACGATTTTGCACCCGTCGGAGGCGCTCTCCGGACGCCTGCGGCTTGTCGCAGATTTTTTAGGCATCGCCACACCCGTCGCGGTCCCCAACTTTGAACTTAAAATTTTAAGATTGCTCGCAAGATTTTTCACCCATTTTGGGCATCCCAGACACAATCTCCGATGACCTACGATGCCCTCCGATTAATCGGAGGCGTCCTCCGAATAATCTGAGACTAGTCGCAAGATTCTGTGTGGGATTGGAAATTCAGGTTGAGATTCAATGTCTGCGAGTGGTCTCCGGCGCCCTCCGACTGAATCGGAGGCGCCCTGCGACGATTCGTACGCTTTCTGTGATCGTCTCCGACGAATCGTACGGTGGAATCGTAGTAAATCGCCGTGTATATAAGGGCGCCTCCGATCGGATCGCTAAAAGTTTGAGACGCTCTTGCTGCAGATATCGTCTCCGATGCAATCGGAGGCGATCGGAGGCTAATCCCACGATTTTTCGACAAAACCGGGTCAAAATCCTTGAAAAAATCTCAGACAATGTGACTGCTCCACTTTTATTAGGATTATTGCTAGGATTGTTCAAGGATTCTTTATTTTCTACGACGACCCCCGGCCAAACTAATCCCCGACAGATCGCCGACATTGTGACTGGGCCATAAGAGTAACTGACAGACAAGAAAGGAACCAGGAAAAACAAGTCAACATGATTATAGGGAGGGGCTTAAGATTTGATGTTTTGCAATCTACCCCCCCCCCCCCCCCCCCCCCCCCCCCAGTAATTGATTGTGACATTGGCAAGTTAACTGAAATATGATAGGTGCAGTTAGAGGTACATGTAGTATATGTATACATCTCGATCATGCATGGTGATAATATTTTTTCATGAGGAAGAGCATGACATACCCTTAAAGTTTTCAACTCCAAGTTATTTTATTATAAGTGTTAAGGTCAGTTCTGGTGATGTATAAATACAAATTGTAAATGTGATTTTTATTGTAGTGATTAACAAAATTCTGGGTTTTTTTCTTTTCTTCTTAAAAAGTCGGCAGTTCACTCTATCCGGGGTGCATTGAAGAATGAATCCACAAAGCAGCCTACCCTTCTTGCATTCGGGTCTAGATCACCAGTAAAGCAGATCCTACGTGTTCAACCTGTACGCAACATTCCTGACAAACTTCTTCATGTCACAGTTTGTCAAATCATCTAGGACTTAATGCCAAAAACTATGCCAACAAAGTTTTGAGCTACAATGTAAATTTGACACAAACAACATATTACTGCACATATTACTGCAGATTTTATTATTTCTATTATCAGTGATATGATTTATGTGCATTAACATTTATATTAGCAAAATTTATGTCTTATTTAAAATCATTTGTTTTTGCAATGTTAGAAGCGGGTATACATTGTAATTTAGTATTTACAATAATTTAATGCCAAAGAAACTATGCCAAAAACATCAAGCAAAGATAAAACAAACTCTAATTACTTTTATAATAAATCTCAATGGTTTGCACATTGAACATTATGCCAAAGATGATGGTAATTATTATCTTCACTATGTTGTCATTATTTTAATTTGAATGTTGGCCATATTTTTGTTGATGTTTTGCCTAATCGCTAAACATTTATTATCTTATTACCAACCCTAATTGTTGTCATTTCTTTAATCTGTATTTATGTACATGTACATGTACATGTAATTGATGATGTAATTAAAATGAGTTTTCACAATTTCAGGGTTTAATTTAACAATTGTATTCAAGCCATATAACATCAACAGGGTATATTAATGTAAGCGACAACATGCAAGTTTCAAATAAAAAGTGCAGTTTCTTTTATAAACCAACCTCACAATACAGATATAAATTATTGTAATTTTTTTTATTTATCAATGTTATTGTTATCAATAAATTTTAAACAACGACTTCATTTGTCGCTTGTTTTTTGTTTATTTGGCTGTATACATGTATTATGCAGGCAATATTATTATTTTTTTAATCAGTCCACTGTTAAAACGAATAAACAAAATACTGATTAGCAGATAAATCCTTTTCGCTCGAGCTTACAATTAAACAAAATGTTATCACGAACCCTTTTCCAATGACGTCATTTTCGACCAATGAGAGCGCAGGAAGACTATGGACTGTCATGACGGGGTGTTCCGTTCGTTACTTTCTTGTGAACGTTAGGATTTTCTGCACCCTGACTGGACTAAGTTAAAATCAACCCCAAATCTACATTCTTTTGATAGAATATGAAATTATCTTTAACATCAGTGTGAAATTGAGTTGTGGCCACCGCCAGAAAATGGGAAAATCTCGTCATTTTGTCAAGGTCAATTTGTTGGTTCGGAAGCTTTTTTTACGTTATAAATGTCACCCTCTAAATGTCATATTATTTCGAATATGATTTTATAATATACCAGAATGTTTCCTTATCCAAAAGAAAATATACATAATATTGACAATCGGTGAATAAAACTGATGTTTCTTACCAAATTCCAGGCGTCGTCGCCAGCTCATTAAGTATTCAAAAACGAGGTCACGCACAAAGTGCTACGCATAAAGCGCACATAACATGAACGGCTTTTTCAGTGCGCTGTGGACTTACTGTAAACCCAGCATTCACATCCGCCGCGAACGTGTGACACAATGCTTTTAAGCATGCATGGCCGCTCTATTACATTGTAGTCGAGCGTGGAATGCGAGCCGTGTGCTCGCGATAGGACGAGGTAATTAAAGCTGTTTAATAATTTAAAATGTGCCTTGGTGTGTGTAAGTAACAAGACCAGGGGTGATAAAATGGTATAAAATGACAGTAATTGGGGTTAATCACCGTAAATGTAATTGCCCCCCTCATTAACATGTTCAAACACTGACAAATGGTGGCGCTGTTCGTGACGAACATTCGGTAACCCCCAAAAAGAGATGCCATGCAGATTTTGTTCAGACATGGCGAGTGAAGACGACAGTTCGGGGCCGGGGAGCCAGAATCGGACGAAATATCCGCAGTATCATCAGGTCCTACATCTAAAGAAGATATTCCACTTGACAATTTCTTTGACAATAACTTGAGTCGACCATCGACTGAATGATTTTGCATCGATACGCGTGGCACATGATGCATGCATGCATTAATAATAATGTGAAGAAATTCAAAGAACGTGTAGGTATAAATAACGTCTCTACGTATGTAAATTGTTCGCATTATAAGCAACCGCCTAAGACAAGGGTGTAGGCTCACCATATCTGCCTTGTTAATTAGTTATTTATAATTGTAGACAAAGGAACATACAAAGGAACAGACAAAGGAACCAACTGAATGCGGTAGAGTAACACCAGACGACGAATCCTCGCATATATATGTATTTAGATACGATACAATTCCTTTTGCTATCAGATTGTGGATCCATCCCACAAACGCTACATATTATGTTACAATCTTTGGAAAAATGGCGGGGCCTATACATTAAACCATGGTTCAGTATGATTAAACTTTCACAAAAGGACAGGGAAAACTATTATTGGCAAACTGAACCGCTAAGAAGTCATACATTGGCAACGCGTACCGGCAAAAAAGAAAATAAAATGACAAATTGCGGGAATATTTTATATCAATTTAATATCACCTTTCAAGAAAAAACCAAGCGAGAAAATCTAGACAAATTGAGAAAAACAGACCCGAAAATTTAGACCCATGTATATTTTCTGTACTCATTTTGGGGGTGAAAGGGTCTATACGTAAGAGTTAATGGACGGAGATATTTATTGATCGTGCCCATGCATCGCTGCGTCAAATCGTTTCACGCGTGCACGATCAAAACTATATTATTGATTACAGTCGTCAAGGCCGAAGACTATAGTTGCATTACAGAGTAACAGGCAGCAGTTCACAGATATATGCGGCTCCATCTCTGTCTATTCACATCCCGTCAGAGCAAAGAACCTTAATTTGACTGATACAACCCATTGAACGTCAGATAATTAATATGAAAGTAATTAGGCTCACTCTGATTGCTTTGATCTGCTGTAATGCTAAGGTTACCCTATCAGTATCAGATGGATTGGAACCCGTCCGGAATTCGAGAAAATTTGTACTCGCCAATCGCGGCGATTACAAGACTGAACCGCATCGCGTCATCGCCTCGTCGGCCGCGGGATCCCTGATTCGTTGCGCCGCAAAGTGCCTGAGAAACGCTCGCTGCTGTCAGTTCTGCTACGGAAAGATCACCGGTCAGTGTGTGCTGGAGGATGCCTCCGTAGAGCCGGCCTCTGTCGGGCCAGCTGAAGCCGACAGTTGCAGTTACTATACCACAAAAGGTAAGGCCGTGTCCGAATTACTCGGCTGCGACTTGATATTACACACGAGTCTATGGGAAGTGGCCGCAGTCGCCATTATATATATACTCGTGTGTAACATCAAGCCGCAGCCAAATAATTCGGACACGACCTAAGGATAATGTACCCCACAAAGAATTATTCAAAATGTGCTACAGTATATACACAGTCGGTATAGGGGCAGACATGTGAGATCAACTTTGTTCAGCAAAAATAGCTACACAAGTCGTCAGCTTGTTTTGCTTTTTTTTTAATGTTAGATTTGTTCCCTTCCCTGACGTATTTTTACACTCTATACCCGTCTAGGGCCAATTTCACGGCGCTGCTAAGCACACGCTGCCAACAGAGCCTATGTCTATTTCACGGGGACCGTAAGCAATGAGCCCGGAAAAAGGCACGCTCAACCTCGCTGGAAAATGTGCTTAAACGTAGGATACACCATTGGTAATTGCTTGAATTATCATGAATGGGTAGATTTTTGGGGATTGTATTTTATAGTAAAATAATATCGTTTAACTGACCTGTCCGAAGTTTTACTATCATGGATGCCGAGAAAAGCACAAAAGACAGCGTTTGTTTTTAACCGGCGTCGAGAAGTTATTCTTATGTTATCTTTGTGTTTTTTGGGGGGATCGCCGTCCGGCAATCGCGAATTTTTCTTTATAACATTATCTAAAAAAAAAATATTTACAAAATAATTGTTCGGAATAATTACAGGATATCTAGCGCAATCATTTTGCTGGATGCCTAGAATCATTATTTACCTTCAAACGAGTAAGATATTTCTTAATAATTTGGTAGTAAATATTTTCGATATCTGCAAAATAATGGTGTATCAAACCTTTAAATAAGTGACGTAACAGTATAATCTCAAAGTCGTGAAATGGCGCTTAAATAAGGTAAGCAATTTTCTTTTGCAAATTTTAATCGAAAATAGCATTCAAAAGTAAAATATAAACATTCCACAACTATCCTTTAAAAACTGGGCGTTTTGTGTTATTCCTGTGTAGAACGAGTTTCTGTGGTTTAGTTTTCTGACGCCCACAACTCGAGCTGTTTGGGTGTAGTCGCGATTCAATGACAACATATACGTAGCTAGCTGCGGCGATGCTGCTTTTCTCGCAGAAGCTTACTACAGTGGCATTGAACCCCAATTCTCAGTGAGATATTGGTCGTTAAATCAATGCACTGTTTGCGGCACCAGTCTGATGCTGATATCGATTAACCAGGTGCCAATTTCATAGAGCTGCTAAGCACAAAAATTTGCTGAGCATGACAATTTGTCCTTGGTAAAAACAAGGTTACAGACCAAATTTTCACGTGATCTTTATTGTTTTGGATTGATAATCAGCTGTTTTTTGCTTAGCATGAAAAACACGTAGAATTTTGGCTGGTAACCTGTTTTTAATGAGCAAGACGTTTTTGTGCTGAGCAAATGTTTGTGCTTAGCAGCTCTATGAAATTGGGCCCTGAGCTACAGCTCAACATTTCAAGGCGGCTGGAAAGGCGTATACGAATACCGCAAAATGTCCGTTGCGTCAAACCTAAACAAGTTTGTTTGTTTTTCGTGTTTTTTTCGTCTTTTTTCAGGAACGGTAAGACATTAGGTTTTTTCATTTCATGTATTATTTCTCAGGGCAAACATAAAAAGGTACAGTAAACAGATACAAAAATGACATAAAACAAAACATGACATGGTAACACCCCTGAAGGATTGCCAACTATGAACTAAATCACAATCAAGTGGCTCTCCAAATGCCGCCATGCCAACATTAAATACATGTACATAATATGTGATGCGATCAAGCAAAATCAGTCTGAAGTAGGCCCTGGACTTTTTGGGATTTTTACATATTCTTTTGTAGCGTACGTCTGGCTCCATTTCAGTGGAAACCACATGTGAATACGACCTTTGGTTAAACAATTACAACCATTTGAACACCAGCACGTTAACAATCAAGAAACTAAGAAAATCATGTTTTTGTATCGCTTCCCTTTTGAATTTGGTTAAAAGAGTATTTTCATGTAAAAAAAAATATTTTTCCCTTTTGTTTTTGTAAAAAAGTCAATTTAGATTTGGCCACCCCTACAAACATATTTTGGCCCTATCTCAAAACAAGAATTACCGAGTTCCGACTGATTTTGCTTGATCGCATCACATATTTGCAAAATATAAATATATCGGAACATAATAGTAACCCTTTAATTTAATCAACCTGGTGACAATATCGATGACACAAATTTGTTCCAGCCTTGGGGAAACAATATCACCGGCCCCCGGGACGTATTTGCAGTTGTGGCGATATTGCTTCTTTGATTGGAAGTCAAGAAAACCGTATAAAAGGGAATTGTTCAGTGCTCTCGTTGTACAATCGAAGTAATCAAGCATTATATCGTTGACATAGCAACGGGATTTTGCGATCGATCGGCAGCACGTACAATAATTCGCTCGGCAGCACGTACAATAAAATGGTTAGAAAGTCGAGCACGTTTTGTAAAATGCTCTTATTTCAACCACAATGTTGTTCCTGGGTTAAAATTTCGACCCAATATACCCTATATTACACCCTAACCCAAACACTAACCCTTACCCACATCCTAACTCTAGTTTTTGAGTAAAAGTAAAATCCAAAAATCTATTACGTGAAATTCCTTGTGGAAACCTATTCATCTATTGAAATTACCCTTTTGAGACCTTTTCACTCCCATTGTCCCCATTGTGTTCTCGTCTCCAGAGGGTACCGTATTTCCCACCAGACTAATTATCTATTTATAAAGACTTGTTAGGTCATCCCCATGCAAAGTAAGATTTTTGTATTAAGACTGCGCAATAGGCTTACCATATGGATTTCTTTTTTTGCATGGTGTGGTTTCGAACTCAAAATATTATATCGTGGAGCAAGAAACAGTATCTAAAGAAAACACAAAGCGGCTTAAAATATGCATCCATCATACACAACACCTTTGAGTGCTGCAGCCGCATTTTGGTGAAATACAAGGAGCCTATGGCAAATACAATGTACAATAAGGTGTTTCAAGGTAATATGCGCCGTCTTGTTCACGGGGTAAAAAGAACATTTTAGAATGAAAGCATGATGACTTGGAAGCGCAAAAGTGTTCGATCGACGATGCGTACACAGCTGCAACGCGTGTAAATTTGCCCGTGAGCAAGATAAAACGCATGTTACCGTGTGAAACACCCTATACCGACAAATGTATCTCGTTTGCGCATTGCACGCGTTTATTTGCCAAAATATTGTTAATTCTCAAATTTATGACGTGAATTAAAACACACATCATTGTTTCGCCAGACTATTGTGTACATGTGAACGTGGCGATATTTCGCAAGACTTTTTGCGTATATCGCAGTAATTTCACTAAACCTTACTAGATTAGGCTCTCGTTTTAACATTGTTTGTATTCTTCGTTTTTTCTCAGGACTACCTCGTGTGACTGACGTTCGCTACAACACGCGGGCAAATGCCTCAGCCGAGTGCCAAAACGCCGGCCAGCATCTTTGCGAGCTCTGGGAAGTAGAGGAGCCATACGCTGCCGACCACGAGGGCCTACTACCGGCACGCACCGACCTCTGGTACGCTGTGCCGGACAGCCAGGCGGTGATAAGCGGGAGCGAAGTCAGCCAGCACGGCCTACCGATGACCACCCCGTCCCCCGGCGTCTGCTGCTTGGGGTCCCAGCTCAGCCCCCTGGACCCTATCATCACCGACGAGCGGTTCGAACTCGACGACCTCGCCTCTCAGAAACGCGGCTGCGCCCAGCGTTCCTCTCACGTCTGTACTTTGCCCGAGCTGAAGGCTGCGTACCTTCGCGGTTACCGCGAATCGTCCGTCTCTTGGTGCTATTTCGCGACACCGCAGCGCGATGCCTCGCTAGCCCTTGACGCTTGCGGTAAATATAGAGGCAGCAGTGAATGCTACGAGGACGTTGTGCCAAACACACCCAGGCCAGGTCCCTTTCAGAAATTGTACTGCTGCCCAAATATTTATTAGATAATATCGGGAGCCTATTTCAGGAAGCTGCTTATAACCAGCTCGCACCGAGATTATTTTGACATTGACCGGACCCTGGCGCGGGATTGTTTTTCACAAACCTTATTTCGAGACTAGTTCAGGCTAGCATCTGTTGACAGCACACTTGCTGCGAGCCAGTCGCTGACTCGTGACGTGTTTATCCGTTTTGAATTCCGGAAAACCTTGGCGCGTATACACGTCCTTTGATGCTTACTGCTTAAAGGGGCGTTCCGTTTTGAAATGTTTACTCACCTAATAGAGAAACTCACCTAATATCTCACTGTTACCGAGAAAAGACTAGAAAAACGATGATATCTCTATTAACCCTAACGCTCCTGAATCCTCCAATTTATACAATTTTAATAGTGTTGTATATTGAAAACCAAACCAAATGAAAGCCGAAGACTAATACATTTCAGCTTGTCAATTCTATTTTTTTCTATTCATAGACAAATTTCAATACACCAATTCACAATTCAAAGACACAAATACAAACGAAATCAATCAAATTTTTGACATTGCACATTAAACCAAACTGTGCTCTATACAAATCATAAAATCTAACCTGACCAGCAGCAGAAGCGACCAACATCTTGGCGACATCAACAAAAAGTCATCACCGAAATGCTACACGAGCACTCGCTCCCCACCCTGCGAAAGTTCGCGAGTTGAAGTTAATAGTAAGGCCATTCTTTTCTCCATGGTACGGCAAACGAACTCGGTCAAAAGCCGCGCGGCGCGCACAATTGAAACGTACGTCGGCCACAGGGCGAGCCCTGCATGAACCCTCGACACGAGGTCCACTCCTGTTACCAACTTGATCAGAACAGAAAACATCAGCACGGAACTCCGGTCCCGCAGGTAGAAATTATTGTATGATGGCCAGATGTAAATAGACCAAGCCCTCCATCGTGACGTCTAAATAAATGCTGCTGTCAGGTCATTGTACTGGTATAAAGCAATATATATGAGACAGAGGGAACATCCCCCCCCCCCCCCCCCACCCCCCAGTTATGGTTAGTCTAAAAGAGATTTATCTTATTATATGTTGCAAAATTACTAGATGCAGTGTACGCAATGTTAAATCTCGATGCCGCAATGCCTTTGTATACACTGTTACAGAATCGTACTGCAGTTTGCGGTTAACGTAATAAGTATAACGTAAAAGGCCGTGTCTGAATTGCTGGCTTTGGCTGCGACTTCCGCCGTTCTATGGGCGGTCATTGTCCGCCCTTAGCAAAAGCATAACAACGATTGAAGTCACAGCCAAAGTAAACATTTCGAGCATGACCTAATTAGTGTGAAATTCAGTAGCTATTTGCTGTCTAGCAACTTCTAGCTGCAAAGTGTCTAGAAGACTGCAAACAGCCGCTATTTGAGCTTTAGCTATAATTAATAATGTAGAGCTTTCGCAACCACATTGTTAATTCTTTTTCCTTTTTGAGCATTACATAATAATTAAGAATTAAGATTGTTCACAGTTATTTACTACTTTTAGTCTGGTATCACATAGTATCTAATTACGGTTTGCACTAATTGCTGTTTTAAGGATGGAAATCATTTTTCTCTTTTTTGGTATATTTTGTATATAAATGAACAATTTTAGACAATAAATCTCGATCTACGTCAATATACTATAACTTGCAATAACCTCATTTTCTATATTCCTCTCTCTGATAATATTATATAACAATAAATCGTTTCAATAATATAGCATTTTTGTGTGTGTTAATAAAACAAAATCTGGAGTGAAACCACCATGAGGGCGCCCTTTTGTCTTATTTTACGGGGCTTGTTATTTGGTGAGCACATCAGGCCACCTAAGAGCAAGTTCGGGCGCGAACTATAGTCAACCATTAGTCAGTCTCTGCTTTACCAATGCGCATGCTCAAATGCAGTTCGCTCGAACGGCTCTAGACGGTCTATTGTTAAACAGATGGTATTTATTGAATTATAGTTGTACGTTTATATATCTTATTTCCATTATTTTACTAAGAATTTACCTTTAAACTACCTTTAAACATCTATTTAACATTTTGACAAATTTTGTAAAATCAAAAAAATGAAAATATTTTTACTTCTATTCAATTTGTTTCCCGAAAACACAATTCACATACACTGTTAGTGCGATCTTTATGAAGGCACAATTGTAAAATAATTTATAAGATTTATTGTAAACAAATAGCATCGTCCCTGCGACGTGCCACCGTACTTTTTTTCGAAGTCGCTTAGCGGAAAAAATAACCAATTGATTTTTCATCATTTGTAAACAAAAATATCTCATATTACATGTATTCCTAGTTCAAAACAACTAGAATAGCATGATAAGTGCCACTTGAACCCTGGTTGAACCGATGACACAGCTTTTTGCAAAGCAAAGTGCTGCCCGACGAGCATCTCGTTACTTTGTGTACATAAAGGGGCTATTCAAGTCTGGGTTTACAAGACCTACCCAAGCAATAAATCATGCTATTGTTGCCTTGCCCCATTCAACAACACCAGCTGGGATCGAATATATTCATACACTATGGGAAAGTACTGTGTTGACATAAAGCCATAAAACTGAACAGCACTGGGGTTATACACGAAATACAACCGACTGTGAAAAAAAGTACAAACGCGCGATCGTGTAAAAACAAAATGGCCGCACGTCGCAAGGTTAAAACAAAAATTGTTTTGGAAAACGTACGACTTGGCGATCCACTTGTATGCGTTTGGTAACAATAGTCTAGAAGTATAGGGGTAAAAATTGAAAAATGGCAGGGCCTATACATTCAACCATGCTTCTATGATTAATCCTTCACAAAAGGACGGGGGAACTATTATTGTCATACATTGGCAACGCGTACAGGCAAAACACTATGTGCTTATTTTATAACGAACACGGATGAATGCTATAATTTTATTTGTGAAGAAAATAAAATGACAATATTTTAAACCGGTGGAAAAAAATAAAATTTAATATCACCTTTCAAGAAAAAACCAAGCGAGAAATCCTAGACAAATTGAGAAAAACAGACCCGAAAGGTTGGACCCCTGTATATTTTGTGTACTTATTTTTGGGGTGAAAAGGTCTATACGTAAGAGTCAATGGACGGAGATGAAGGATATTGATCGTGCCCGTCGCTGCGTCAAATCGTTTCACGCGTGCACGATTAAAGGCCTATTCACACACGCGCGCGGTAACGGAATTCCGCGCGGTGAAAAAAATAGAACACATGGTTTTCTATGGGAGCGTTCACACTGAGAGCGGACAAGCCGCGCGGTAGGGCGATAAACCGCTGCGTTTAGAAACCTGAGCGATTTTTTTGAAATACCGCGCGGAGACTCCGCGTTCTGGCCAATCAGCGGTCTCGTTGGGTATGACGTCACGGACTTTCCGGAACGCTTCGATCTCTAACAAACAAATACCGGACGGGTTTCCGCCCCCTGTGTAAATGTAAAATACCGCGCGGCATGCCGCTTTCCGTTGCCGCTTTCCGTTACCGCGCGCGTGTGTAAATAGGCCTTTAAACTATATTATTGATTACAGTCGTCAAGGCCGAAGACTATAGTTGCATTGCAGAGTAACAGGCAGCAGTTCACGAATATATGCGGCTCCATCTCTGTCTATTCACATCCCGTCTGAGCAAAGAACCTTAATTTGAATGATACAACCCATTAAACGTCAGATAATAATATGAGAGCAATTGGGCTCACTCTGATTGCTGTGATCTGCTATAATGCTAAGGTTACCCTATCAGTATCAGATGGATCGGAACCCGTCCAATATTCGAGAAAATTCGTACTCGCCAATCGCGGCGAGTACAAGACTGAACCGCATCGCGTCATCGCCTCGTCGGCCGCGGGATCCCTGATTCGTTGCGCCGCGAGGTGCCTGAGAAACGCTCGCTGCTGGCAGTTCTGCTACGGAAAGATCACCGGTCAGTGTGTGCTGGAGGATGCCTTCTTAGAGCCGGCCTCTGGCGGGCCAGCTGAAGCCGATAGCTGCAGTTACTATACCACAAAAGGTAAGGCCGTGTCCGAATTACTCGGCTGTGACTTGTTATTACACACGAGTCTATGGGAAGTGACCACAGTCGCTATTATAGACTCGTGCGCCAGTAACATCAAGCCGTAGCCAAATAATTCGGACACGGCCCAAGGATAATGTACCACACAAAGAATTATTCAAAATGTGCTATAGTATAAACACAGTCGGTATAGGGGCAGACAGGTGAAATCAACTTTATTCAACAAAAATAACTATACAAGTCGTTAACTTTTCCTTTTTTTTAAATGTTAGATTTGTTTCCTTCTCCGACCTATTTTGTACACTCTATACTCGTCTGGGGCCAATTTCACGGCGCTGCTAAGCACGCGCTGCTAACAGAGATATACGTCTATTTCATGGATACCGTAAGCATTGAGCCCGGAACAAGGCACGCTCAAATAGCGGGAAAATGTGCTTAAACGTAGGATACACCATTGGTAATTGCTTGAATTATCATGAATGGGTATAGATTTTGGGGGTTGTATTTTATAGTAAAATAATTTCGTTTAACTGGCCTGTCCGAAGTTGTACTATCATGAATGCCGAGAAAAGCACAAAAGACAGCGTTTGTTTTTAACCGGCGTCGAGAAGTTATTCTTATGTTATCTTTGTGTTTTTTGGGGGGATCGCCGTCCGGCGATCGCGAATTTTTCTTTATAACATTATCTAAAAAAAATAATTTACAAAATAATTGTTCGGAATAATTACAAATATTTTAGGCTGGATGCCTAAAATCATTATTTACCTTCAAACGAGTAAGATATTTCTTAATAATTTGGTAGTAAATATTTTCGATATCTGCAAAATAATGGTGTATCAAACCTTTAAATAAGTGACGTAACAGTATAATCTCCATGCGCGCAAAAAAGTCGTGAAATGGCGCTTAAATAAGGTAAGCAATTTTTTTGCAAATTTTAATCGAAAATAGCATTCAAAAGTAAAATATAAACATTCCACAGCTATCCTTTAAAAACTGGGCGTTTTGTGTTATTCCTGTGTAGAACGAGTTTCTGTGGTTTAGTTTTCTGACGCCCACAACTCGAGCTGTTTGGGTGTAGTCGCGATTCAATGACAACGTATACGTAGCTAGCTGCGGCGATGCTGCTTTTTTCGCAGACGCTTACTACAGTGGCATTGAACCCCAATTCTCAGTGAGATATTGGTCGTTTAA
Source organism: Crossaster papposus (assembly GCA_037893245.1). NCBI lineage: Eukaryota > Metazoa > Echinodermata > Asteroidea > Velatida > Solasteridae > Crossaster > Crossaster papposus. Next base: position 186,119 of record JBAIAA010000752.1, read on the forward strand.
TCAATGCACTGTTTGCGGCACCAGTCTGATGCTGACATCAATTAACCAGGTGCCAATTTCATAGAGCTGCTAAGCACAAAAATCTGCTTAGCATGACAATTTGTCCTTGGTAAAAACAAGGTTACAGACCAAATTTTCACGTGATCTTTATTGTTTTGGATTGATAATCAGCTGTTTTTTGCTTAGCATTAAAAACACATAGAATTTTGGCTAGTAACCTGTTTTTAATGAGCAAGACGTTTTTGTACTAAGCAAATTGTTGTGCTTAGCAGCTCTTATGAAATTGGGCCCTGAGCTACAACTGAACATTTCAAGGCGGCTGGAAAGGCGTATACGAATACCGCAAAATGTCGGCTGCGTCAAATCTAGACAAGGTTTGTTTGTTTTTCGTGTTTTTTCCGTCTTTTCTCAGGAACGGTAAGACATTAGGTTTTTTCATTTCATGTATTATTTCTCAGGGCAAACATAAAAAGGTACAGTAAGCAGATAGCCCAGGTTGGACGATGTCTTCATTGCACTACGACTAACGTCAAGGATTTAAGACCTCTGTGCAATACGACTAAAAAAAGAAACTAATTTTACTCTCGTTTTTACCTTGTTGAAAAAGTCAATTTCTCGTCTATGCATTCTATGTGTCCTTATCTATGAGAACGGGGGGTTAAGAAATTCCATATGTTATGCTGGCCGACGTTTTTCAGGAAAATCAACTCACAACAACGTTAAACTTGTAGACTCGGATAGACTCTCTTCGTCAGTTTCACATCGAGTTCGTACGTGTGTGCGTGTATATATCACACGCGCGCCCTTGGCTCTCCGCGAATCCGCAGGCCCGCTGGAACGCATTTTTTCCAGGGGGTGCGGACTTTATTAAACGACATTTTGTGCGAGCGCGAACCCCGAGGCCCGCTTAAGGGCCCCGGGAGCTTTGAGTTTCTAGATGCTCTGTGGTGCAATCTGAGCGTTTAATTCGTCACCGACACACGAACTGGCACCTTCTGCATCACATGTGTACAGAAAATCCAAAAAATCGAAAACGAAATTATTGCTGAATATATCATTTTGTGCCATGAAGTATAACATGGCGAAGTTGTTTTTTCTTAAATCATGTTAATTTGCTAATTTGGAGTCAGCGGGGAATTTAAGTATAGCAATATATAACGTAGCTTCCCTCCTTAGCTGCTCTGCTGCATGGTGTCAATGTGAAATCTATATCAAACTTGTTATCTTTATTGGAATTGTCTCCCTGTCTCAGTCTCCACTGTCTCATCCATTGTTTTGTTTTGTTTTGTCTTCTTTGTTCTTTGTCCGCTCGTTCGTGTTAATTCCTATCGTTTGTATATTGTCTGTCTTATGATTGTCTGTGTCAGGCTGTTCTCTACAAGCCTCGGTTTATTTGAACAGCCCCAAACCGTTCACTCCCTTCAATAATCTCTAGTTTATTGTTTCAGATTTTGTGCTTTTAATATTAATATTTACGCATATTTCTTTTTGTTTATTTAAAAATCTAACCTAACTTGCTTGTGAAAAGTTTGAAAATAAACGTTTCGAATAATAATAATAATAATAGCCTGGACAAACGCGTTGCTACGAGGATAGACCATGCGCAGACATTTTCATTCATAATTGTTTTGATAAAAGCCGCGGTGGGGTGGGATGGGTAGAGATTTGGAGAGGGGGGGGGGGGGGGGGGGGGGGGTAGTGGCGGCTAAATTAACTGTCATTACCTGATGACTGCAACATCTATAGTTAATTGCTAATTTTGGGTGCTACTACTAGTAAATAACAAATAACCGCTCAACTTGCTTCTAAGCTCGACGGTGGGTGCAAAGGATTAATATTCCTCGCCTTTTTCTTTCTGTAATGTAAATGAGCCAACTCCAACGCTCATTTTGATGTATTAGGACTACCTAAATTATTATGAGCGAACCCTTATGTACTTTTAATGTAATTTTTCGACAAAGCTCCCTGCTTCAATACCGAGAGCTTAATCGTCATTTGGGTGACTGATTGATACTACAATATTTACAACTTGGAACACAAACGACGCGGAAATTGTTCAGCTTGTCAAAGAGACAAAAGGCACAGTTCGTTTCATTGGTGGCTTTTAGCTTGATTGAACTAGGAACAAATACAGGTAATATTTTATTTAGTTGCTAATGGGATTTCGGTAATGATCGCAACGTCAAATTTTTACAATAAATCTTACAATTGTGCCTGCATACGAATAGTACAAAGACCGCAATTACTGTAAGTGTATTGTGTTTTCGGGGGGAATCGAATGGAAGTAAATATATTTTCAATTTGTCAAAGTGTTAAATAGAATGCTTAACAACAAGGCCTACTCAGAGAGGATATGACATTGTATCTTTAATACACAAATAATCCACAAGGGAAACCTGACTAGGTAAATTTGCATGAAAGAATTTTGCAAGGCGGGACTCGAACCTGCGACTTCCGGAATACTAGCCTGCCCTCTACCAACTGAGATATCTTGCCCTATGTTACTTGTTAGCAAGCTCCTAAATTGTTTAGTATTTTTGGTCGCAGTGATTAGCAATTTCGTCAAATATAGATGTTACAGTCATCAGCTAATGAAGATTAATAAATCTTCCCCATCCCACCCCATCTCACCCCACCGCGGCTTTCATCAAACCAATATAAATTGACATGTTTAGGCATGGTCCCGACTCCAACGGGCGCCATACAAGGCATAGAAATTGAACAAAGATGAGAAATCCCACCGTTAGATGAGCATCTTAGTCCACTGTAGGCCTACATTGCTACCTTAAAGAGATCGTATACCAGGCCCGTACGCAGGATTTTTTTTAGGGGGGGGGGGTGCGAATTTGTACTTGATGGGCCAACAATGGGACCAAAAATTTTCGTGTGCCAGTACCGTTATTTCGACATCAAAATACCATTATTTACCGGAAAATGTGGACCTTTTGGTAATTGGGGGGGGGGGGGGGGGGGGGGGGGGGGGGGGGTTGCATACGCACCCGTCCCCCCCCCCCCCCTGCGTACGGGCCTGTATACGTTTGATAATTGGAACCCATTGTTTGCTTCAATCCTGTATAGTTATAGATATATACCATACAACTAACCTGTGCAAATTTCATTATAAAAGATGGTAGCGATTTGGGGATATTGCCGAAAATCTTGAGCTGTTATGTCCACCCAGGAAGAATAATCTGCATTTGAATACACCATCTTAGAAACGTCACTGCAGTAACGCTTCTCAGATTCAAAAATGATATCTTTTTCCATAACCGCAGTGCTTCGAAGTGAACAGTTTCTAAAAATGCATTATACTAACCAAAACTGCTGTACTTCATACCAAGTAAGTTTGTATTGCTATTAATTTGTGCTGTAATTACCAAACGTATACGATCCCTTTAAGTTAAATAATGTAACATTATATTTGCCTTATTACAAAATTAATAACAAAAGCCTAATGTAACCGGTCGTCATCTGGCCAACGATTTGACGGGGCCCCGCTGAGAGGGCCGTATTGTTTGGCACGGCTTTTGATTGGAAGGGAGACGTACACTGTCTATCGTGTCGTATGAAATCGTCTAAAACGAAAGAACACTATTACGCCGTGTATACGTATCACGTTTGTCTACGATAGAACTCGATGCTGTCAGCACGGCGGCACCCGATCACTGTGTGCGCGCACTCCCCGAAAACGCGACAGTTTTCGTTTTTACGAACTGACACCCAGCACAGTGTGCGCGCACTGCCCGAAAATGCGTCAATTTTCGTTTTCACGAACTGGCACTCACTCACTGCAATGTATGTGCGCACTCTCCGAAAACGCGACATTTTTCGTTTTCACGAACTGGCACCCGTCTTAATTATTAATTAACTAACCATAATTATTTTCACAATATAAAAATTGTGGTACGTGTACATGTACTGCATGTGGGGCTAGCTAGCTAGCTATACGGATATACCCAGCACGAAATAAGACCAATGAATTCGTGGCTCGTGCCAGTAGTGTAATGCTACATGCTACAAGAAGCTGGTTGATACGTTAATGACTTTTAAAAGAATTGACAGGGCCTTTGCAGGGTCAAAGAACCAGAGTGCATATACCAACGCCAAACCGTAGCAAAAAAGTGCTACTTCATAAACTTGTGCAAAAACGAAATGTTACACAATGCTACACGTGTAATTCAGAGAACGCCAAAAGGAAGGGGTTGTATCATGTAGCAAAAACGTGCTACTCCATTGACTTGTGCACAAACGAAATGTTACACAATGCTACATGTGTAATTCAGAGAACGCCAGAAGGAAGCGGTTGTATATATCATGTAGCAAAAACGTGCTACTCCATTGACTTGTGCACAAACGAAATTAAAAGCGTACCAGTTAAGGTTTTATTTGTTACTGCACATTATCAAGTTTTGTACTGCGCATGCTCCAGTTTTGTAGCAGTAGCATTGCTACACGGCTTGCGAAAAGGTTTCGCTCGTCTCGAATCGTGCTGCAAATGTATACGGACGACGTTGTTCTTCCCTAACCAATTTCTGTGAATTAACTGACGCAGAAATAACGCACACTACACACATCCATATGGGAGTTAGTCAGTGTATTTGAGCACCGGTGGGGAACCTGCCGTTACACAAACAGCCCCCGTCTTTAAACAGTATACAGTATACAGTTCTCTTTTACATGTATAATGTAAATTATAGGCAACCGCTATAATGCCAGCTACGAAAAACTCACCCTCTCTTTTTTTTTTTTTTTTGAGGATGAGAAACGTAGATCTGAACTATGCAATATAACCTCGTGTCAGACGCCACCATGCCTAATTGAAACCTCGTTTTAAATTGTGCATGTATATACATATAGACATACTTTTACACTTTATCAAATTAATCGCATATATAATGATAGCATTCTATCTGTCAACTTGACAGAACTCTTCGATTAATAAACATAATATAAACATACTTTTACACTTTATCAAATTAATCGCATCTATAATAATAGCATTCTATCTGTCAACTTGACAGAACTCTTCGATTAATAAACATAATATACACATACTTTTACACTTTATCAAATTAATCGCATCTATAATAATAGCGTTATATCTGTCAACTTGACAGAACTCTTCGATTAATAAACATAATATAAACATACTTTTACACTTTATCAAATTAATCGCATCTATAATAATAGCGTTATATTTGTCAACTTGACATAACTCTTCGATTAATATTACTTAAGTTTTACGTGCGTATATTGTTTCTTTCAACTCTTAAGAAAATGCTAGCATTGTAAACCAACTCGAGGGGCATATTTTACAAACCCAAGGCTTTAGACACAGCTAATAGTCTACCTTCGCACTTTCTGACTTCCATCGATCCCACACACCTTTGCTGAATATAACCTGCAAAATAATAATGTGCATCAGTGATATATAAATACGTTGTCGATAGCTCATTGAACTAAGTTAGCCATCGTAAATCTTTTGAGATGGTGGCGAATAAAGCCAAAACTACAAACCATTGTGATAGTTTAGCCTTATTGCCAAAATTTTACTTCTGGTGATATTCTGGATAAAATCCTCATTACCTCCTCTGCCCGGGCTAAAAAGTCCTGGATATACTGAAATTTCGTAAATATCCACCACTGCTCTAATTGGATTACAACCGTCTGGGTAGAGCATAGGCCAAAATGGGGCTGAATACCAACATGGACAAATCAGTGTTCCAGCAGCTTTTGTATCAGCCATATGAAGGAGTACTCTAGCAATAACTGAGATGGGGGGAACCAACCAATTGTTCTCATTGCTCCAATTCAAAGTAAAGGCGTCTATAGCCTCACAACCGGGGTTCCAATATCTAGAATTGAACCTTTCTATCTTGCGATTATAATAAGATGCAAATCTATCTATGGAATGTGGACCCCACAGATGATCAAAATAGTAAAACACATCATCGGATATACTCCAATCATCGTTATCTATGATACGACTAAGCTTGTCTGCTTTTTCATTTTTTGATCTGGGAACCCATTCCATGTCCAACTGGATATTGTACACCAAACATGTCTTGTAAATACTCAATGCTATACTTTGTAGGTCACATTTCATACTGCCACACACTGCAATCTTCTCGACTGCTTGGTTATCGGTAAACCACTTAGTCCTTCGGCAGGACAGCTTGGGAGCTAGAGATTTTAGCACCAAATCTACAGCTTTGAGCTCCCTCCATGTACTACTTTTCCGGGATTCACTATTATCCCATAAACCTTGAGCAACAGTATTGCCCATGTCAACTATGTACCCACCGAATCCTGTACTACTGGCATCTGAAAACACTATTCTAGAACAATCGGCACGAGGACCTACAACACAATTATTCAAATTGTCAATATTACTCTTCCAAAACTCCAATTCATCATTGGCCTCTCCTGAAAGGGCCACCTGACCGTTCCAGGAGGTTCTGGATTCGACACACACATGTATCGCTTTGGTCATTATCCTAGCTACGTTACCTATGACTAGGCTTGTCGACATGATCTTTCCTGCAATGCTGGCCAGTGCCCTGGCAGGTAAAACCCTTGGTACTGACTTAATTGATAGGAAGTTGTTAATGACTAACTTGATACCGAGGGTCTTTCGCTCTGGTACTGCGATAAACCCACTAGACAGATCAATTTCGTAACCAAGCCATTCAATCTTTGAAACTGGTGACCATATACTCTTTTGTACGTTAGGTACAAAACCTGAGGCCAGGATATCGGTTTTTATTTCTGAACTGATCCGTAATGCTTCCGTATATGAACTAGCAAAACCTAAACCGTCATCCAAAAATACTACAACCGATTTACCTTCACCTCTCCACTTCTTCACTAGAGGTCTGACTACCTTGGTAAATATGAATGGTGCTGAGGAAAGTCCAAAAGGTAATTGCCTGAATCTGAAAAATGACAAGGATCCATTCATGGGCCATGCAAAACCCAAGAACTCTTTATGTGCTTGACAAATATCTATATGGTGGTATCCTGACTTGAGATCAAATTTGAACATAAAACCTCCTTTCCTCAAGAAAAACATAGCTGTACGCATGTCCTCGTATTTGACTGAAACTTTCTCAAGACAATCGTTAACCAACCTAAGATCTAATATGAGGCGTTTCTTACCACTACTATGTACAGAAACTGTAAGTGGATTAACTACCTTAGGCTCCTTTGTACACCTTTCTACAGTCTCTAGTTTTACTAACTCTGCAACAGCTTGATCTACAAAAGCACTGTGTGATAACGCAGATTTGTTGTTTTTTGACGACATATTTTGAGGCTGACCGATAAACGGCAACACATAACCAAATTTTATGGTATCGATAATAAAACTGGGCGCTGAGATGTCGTACCAAAACTTGATATGTTCTACCAACCTACCGGCCACTTTGATATCTGCGATCTCATTGTTTTCCTCATATTCAAAATAATCTTCCGTTATTATGACAGGGTCTTGCCTTACTGGGAGATAATCACAATTATCTGGAATACCTACACTGCAAGACTTAACTTTATTGGGCTGCATTTGCAGTGGAGGCTGCTCTTGCTCCTCTACGTTCCGGGCATGCGGCTTTCCAGTGGGTGAAGCTGCCACAGAGGAAGCATGAGCCTCCCCCGTAAGCTCTGTTGGATGTTTGGCTGATAGGGACGACTTGGATAGGCCGACGAAAAAACTGACCCCCAGTATCAGCACTGTCAACAGCTGAAGGGTGCTCACGCTTGAACTTCTTGGACTGGCTGAAACCAGCCATCTTCTTCTGCTTGACCTTACGCCCGGCTCTGTTCTCAGCCCTTGTAATCTTGTTGTCATCGTTCTCGTCATCTGCGACTTCGTGAGCCTCGTATTCGGAGACCGTTGCCCACCCGTACTGGCTAGTATCTGCAATACGAATCAGCTTTTGCCGGTTGTCTATCAGTTTCAGCGCTTCCTTCAAAGTAGACTGGACCTCGGAATCTTCTCCGACCTTTCCGATGGAAAGGGAAAGCAATTCCTTGATCTCTCTATATTCAACAGGAATGAACAAACAAAATAAGAACAGGTTGTTATATAACGATCTTTAATATATATAATATGTGAGAATATACATATATATAATATATATATATATATATATTGTTTCGAGTTGTAACCCCGGTGCTGGACTGACGTGAAATGACAAGCCCACTGACCACGCCACTACAGTCCATACTCTATTACGTAACACGCAACAATACACAGAAAATCACGCACCGTGAAGAAAGTAAATATGTTCTAATTCACACCTGGTCGTTCAAGCGAACATATTTGTATTTCTTCCCTAACCAATTTCTGTGAATTAACTGACGCAGAAATAACGCACACTACACACATCCATATGGGAGTTAGTCAGTGTATTTGAGCACCGGTGGGGAACCTGCCCCACCTAGATCCTGAAAAACCCCATGAGGTTAAAGAAGGCGATTAGGAATTACCGAGTACATTTTTTGTACACATATTTATATATATATGTACATGTATATCCCTATACAATACTGTTAGGTTCAGTAATTGAGAAAATACTTAGCTGGCACTTGCTGGTTAAATTGAAATTGTCTCTGATTTCCTTCTCTCCGCCATTTGGTTGTCGTTGTGTCCTTTAACTTCTCCGCCAGAGAATAAGCGGCTTTTGTTTGCAATTCTGTAAACTCCGCCCTGGTCTTGTCTAGCTTATCTTCAAAACTCGATTTAAACGCGGCCAATATCTCTTGGATATCAGCTTTAGTAGCTGGGGCAGCTGAGGAAGGATCTTGCCTCGAGTCGCTTTGAAACATAGCGCAAGGATGTAGAACACTTTGTAGAGGAGTTCTTTTTCTTTCTTTTTCGAGTTGTAACCCCGGTGCTGGACTGACGTGAAATGACAAGCCCACTGACCACGCCACTACAGTCCATACTCTATTACGTAACACGCAACAATACACAGAAAATCACGCACCGTGAAGAAAGTAAATATGTTCTAATTCACACCTGGTCGTTCAAGCGAACATATTTGTATTTCATGCATTTTGGCCACAGTGCGCGATGCATGGGGGTGGATTTGAATGGCGCTGTCGAGAACGTCGTCACAGGGGTGGAACATTTTGAAGTTTTATAGTACATGTTTGATTTGTTCGTTGGCCTATTTTATAATTGTAGTTTTCCATTTTTAAGGATTTTTATTTTTGATCACGTAAGTATTCAAGTACTTATGATAAGATGTGCGTATACTAGGTCTCAAAAGTAGGGGGTGCTTTAGTACATTGCAGCACCCCTACCCCAAAATCCTGGGGGGGGGGGGGGGGGGGGGGGCGGCAGCACCCCCTGCACCCCCCGTTCCCGCGTGCCTGGACCAATCAAACCTGCCTCTTCTGTGAAATATCTAGGGGTTTCGCTTGACCAATCGTTATCTGGTGAGGATATCGCCAATTCGATTATTACAAAAAACAGTTGACAGGCTTAAGTTTCTGTATAGACATCAAGCCTTTTCCTTAACGAAAGATCTCGACAAATCTTACGTTCAGCTTTGATTCAATGTTATTTTGATTATTCATGTTCATCATGGTATTCTGCATTCTTCATCAGACTGCAGAATAAGCTTCAGGTTATGCAGAACAAAATGGTTATGTTTTTTAAAACAAAAACTCCAGAGATCATGTTGAGCAAAAAAGAATTGGATTCACTTGGGCTATTAAATGTTACGGTTAGAGTTACTCAATTGAAGCTGAATCATGTGTATAAAATAGCTCACAATAATCTCAAGAATATCATACTGATAATTTTTCTTTTCCTCTTTCAGACTTTTTCCCATAGGATTTGTACACGTTTTTTTTTGGCATAGCACTTTGACACTTTGGTAAATCCGATCGACTTGAAACTTGGCATACAGTAGTGTTCATGCGTTTTGCACGTACATAAGACGGCATTTTGCACGTCATTAAGCTCTTGGCCAATGAAAAGCTCTGCTTTGCAGGCTTCACCCCGAACTCCAACCCTATCCGACCGTCGACGTCTATAGAATTTCACAACGAGTACGGTAGCCGATTGTTCAATTTCTTTTCACTCGTGGATTTGCAACAATGGGGATTAACAACACACTGCCTTCTATTACTTCAATGGTTGTCCAGCAATAAGAACTATTATAGTCTAGGCGATATTTTAAAAAAGGGTCTTATCATGGTCTTATCTAGGGCAAGAAGAGGCATCTTTTGAGTAGAAGTTTGTAATATAGCTATGTTGGTGTGCTGAATCCAAAAATGATGGCCACCAAGCTGGATTTAAATATGCCTAACTTGCATAAATCTTTAATACCTGTTGTGTAATATATTTGTTCCCATATTTATATATATTTTTATTTTGTTTGCAAAATTTCTTTTGGTGAATTTATTTACAGTTCCTTACTTCAATAACATTTTGTAAAGCATATAATTGACTGAATAATTATGAGAACATAGTAACGATCGAAATGGCTAAAAATCATATCCTTAAGTTGCGCGCATTTACCTTGTATCCGGTTATCATCAAGTAGTCTTGCCAAACCTCAGTATTGATAAGCTTTAAATTCACCAAGTTGCATACTGGCACAGTTACCTTATTAAAACCGTATGAAAAATCATATGAACAATGAAAACATTGTAATATTTAGCCCAGCAAACAAAAATGGGGAAAATTTGGTGTCCGTAAATTGGGCTAAATGTGGTCAAAGTTCAAGGAAATCACTAAAATTATGTGTAAGAAACCATTTGACGTTGACATAATTATAAGCAATAATACTCTTATTTGGGGGATTTCCTTGAACTTGATAGTCTCCCACGTTAGGCAACCCTTCACCGACATTTTAGCCCAATTTACAGCCATCTCATTTTTGCCTGTTTTTGTTTGCTGGGCTAAATATCAAAATGTTATCATTGTTCATATGATTTTCCATAAGGGTTTAATACTTGGTGATTTTAAAGCTCATCAAGACTGAAGTTTGGCAAGACTACTTGGTGATATAAATTGTATGGGAACAAGGTAAATGCGCGCATCTTTAGGATATAATAATTAGCCACTGTGTATCGTTACTATGTTCTCAACATTTTTCAGTCATTTCAGAAAATGTTATTGAAGTAAAAATACGTAAGTAGATTCATCAAAACATACCCCAATATGTGTACAAAATGTTATACAACAGGTATTTACAATTTATGCAAATTGGGCATATGTTTACAAAACTTCGGAGGCCTCCTAGACTAACAATAATTACTAGGTCCAAAGGGGTCTTCATGCCAAATATGGTGCTTTTATCCGCCTGGTAACGGTAATTTAATATAACATTAAGCTACCTGACTAAAAGACGTACCTAAAGGATTGCGAGTCTTTTCAAATGAAACGTCGCGTAAACAAATGTAAAGTAAAAGACGTCCTTAAAGGATTGTGAGTCTTTTTAAATGATACGTCGTGTATACAAATGTAAAGTACAAGACGTACCTAAAGGATTGTGAGTCTTTTTAAATGATACGTCGTCTATACAAATGTAAAGTAAAAGACGTGCCTGAAGAATTGTGAGTCTTTTCAAATGAAACGTCGTGTATAAAAATGTAAAGTAAAAGACGTTCCTATAAAGGATTGTGAGTCTTTTCAAATGAAACGTCGCGTAAACAAATGTAAAGTAAAAGACGTCCTTAAGGGATTGTGAGTCTTTTTAAATGATATGTCGTGTATACAAATGTAAAGTACAAGACGCACCTAAAGGATTGTGAGTCTTTTTAAATGATACGTCGTCTATACAAATGTAAAGTAAAAGACGTACCTAAAGGATTGTGAGTCTTTTCAATTGATACGTCGTGTATGCAAATGTAAAGTAAAAGACGTTCCTAAAGGATTGTGAGTCTTTTCAAATGATACGTCGTGTATGCAAATGTAAAGTAAAAGACGTTCCTAAAGGATTGTGAGTCTTTTCAAATGAAACGTCGTGTATACAAATGTAAAGTAAAAGACGTTCCTAAAGGATTGTGAGTCTTTCAAATGATACGTCGTGTATACAAATGTAAAGTAAAAGACGTTTCTAAAGGAGTGTGAGTCTTTCAAATGATACGTCGTGTATACAAATGTAAAGTAAAAGACGCACCTAAAGGATTGTGAGTCTTTTCAAATGATACGTCGTGTATACAAATGTAAAGTAAAAGACGGTACATAAAGTGAGTCTTTTCAAATGATACGTCTATGTAAATAATAATCACTTGGCGTACGTTGGACAATTTCTTCTGAAAATACAACTCGTCTTTAGAAATGCCAAACTTTCATATAAAAGAAAGTAACTCAACTGCAGGTGTTCACCAAGAACACCATATGAAGCACGAAATGTGGCAGAAACCCCCCCCCCCCCTCTTTTGTGTTGACCATTGTGTTCCCGGTATCTTAGGATTTTTTTTTTAGGTTTTAAGGGAGATGTGTTAGGTAACAATAGTGTGGACTGTGTATAGGGTATAGGGATAAGAGGGGGATGAATTTCTGAACAATAGAAAAAAACCTTTCCCACTTAAATCGCCGTGAAACTTCTTTACACTGCAGTTTTAGCCAGTTTTCACGGTGCAAAGTTGACCGCAGCGGTCGAGGATTAGTTTACTGCATTTTCACGGCGTTTCCACATGGGCGTACTGTAGGTCGGGGATCTATTGTTATTCATACTGTACTCCATGTCCAGCTAACCACCATGGAAGGTGTGAAAGCTAACGGACTTGTGGTTGGAGTGACAACGATTAGCGTGATTGACAACCATACAACGTACCGCCCATGAAGGCCGTACTTGAATAAATCTACAGCCTACAGGGTATCGATAGCCATTAAATGTACACCTGAATGAATATCGAATCATGGTCCCAAACCAGTATACTTTACAGGACAGCTTTGCTGATGTCGTTTCGTTGAATATACCGGCCGTTTCAGTCCGAGTTACTGGACCCTAGTTATTGCTTTTTTAACATTTTGGACACGATCTGGCGATACTCCGCCCGCGCCGGGGTTTGCAGTTGACTATATACCCCGTACCCATGCACCCGGACCCATACCCGGCTCCAGACGCTACGTACGCGCTGCACCCCCAAAGCGTAGCAGTTTGTATCCTTAAAAAACATATAACTATTTGCTATCAAACTTGTGAATTATGAATGTCGGCCCGCCATGCTTTAAAAAAATCACCGCCATGCTAAACAAAATACACCTAAAGTTAAATCAGACGGCCAAGTATTAACTAAACTTCTATCACAAACGCAGCTAAACTCATGATTTCAAAGAAATACCGCACCCTGGACAAAATATTAGCGCGTTCCGTTTTAATTTTGTTCGTATTTTATCGTTGGCTACGACATGTCAGGCGCTAGCAAAACCTCAACTTCGTTTTCATTCGGGCTTCATACATGCAGTTCAGCAATGGACTGGAGCCCCAGGCAAGGAGTTTGAAAAACGGCCCTGGTCTGGGCCGCATGCTTTTACGAATAACACGTGCAGTTAATGGCTTAGCTGTGTGTAATGCTAGCGCTGCAGCAGGCAGCCAATAGCCCACATGGTACACAATCTACATGTCAAAAATTGTGCTTTGGACCACATCATTTGCGGCCAAAGGGTGTACTTTCGTAAGAACAATTTGCCTGCATTTCCACCGCTTTATAATGACGAATACTACTTGTCAGGGAGTCAAATACATTCTCATGTTTGCAAATGAGTTCTTCAATATTTTTATATAAGTTTCGTAAAGAATTTATTAGAGAAACGATGTAAAACCCTTCAAAAAAAATTGAAGCACCCCTGAGCATAAAATGAATCTGTCGATAAAAATGTCGGGCACAAGACTGAAAGTTCTGAATATTTCGAGGGAAGTTACGATCCAAAAATTGGTTTTGGACAGCTGAAAATGGAAATCTCAGAGATTTTGTTCTCAGGACAAAACTAATCAGCAATTATTATAACAAAGTCCATTCAGTTCTCCATTGTCTGGCAAGTGTTGCTGCATTCTGCGAAGCGAGGTGGTTGTTGCCGTGTCACGGTGAGCAGGACGGCATGCCGCGGCATCCGGCGCGGCGCCTGGGCCCATCGAGTTCAGAAAAATCGTAACGGTTTTGTAAATTGCAATGAGCGATAAAAAGCTGATTCAAAAAACGAATTATTGTTTATTTGGGATTCCTGTGATATTAAACATTTAGATTTTTTTTATTTTTTTTATAAACAATATTTTTATTGCGCATTTCTAAGCGCATCTAGATTACACATTTTTCGGGAGAACAAGGCGGAGCAAGTCTGCGCACAGTGTAGACATGCAACCCAGCATTATCTCGATATAGGATTGAAACCAAAGATCCCTCAAAAGCGCCATCGGCACTGTAGCTCGTAAGGCTGAAGAAAGCTGTAGAGAAAAGACATTGAAAAGAAGGTACAGTTTTGGAGGTGGGAGGAAAACCCCAGATGAATATCCTGGGAAAACACACCGAGTCAGACAGGAACTGAAAACCCTATCTACATTTTGGCCCAGGCCGGATTCGAACCAGGGTCGTAGTGGTGGAAAGCGAAGCGAGGAAAGACCCGCTATGCCAACATTTTGTGTTTAAAGGTAGGATACACCATTTGCAGATATCGAAAAATTTTACTAACGAATAATTAAGAAATATTTTACTCAATTGAAAGTAAATAATGATTATAGGCATTCAGTAAAAGGATTGCGCTAGATATCCTGTAATTATTCAAAAAAATGTAATTTTATGAAGAAAAATTCGCGATAACATAAGAATAACTAGTCGACCCTGGTTGAAAACAAACGCTGTTTTTTTTGCTTTTCTCGGCATTCATGATTGTAAAACTTCGGAAAAGTCGGTTAAACGATATTTACTATGAAATACAACCCCCCAAATCTACCCGATAATTCAAGCAATTACCAATGGTGTATACTACCTTTAAGTTTCTCCCATCCATGTTATGCATTAGGCTTGTATTTATGTCCCCCCTTTATGTTTGTTTTATGTACAAAGCCATTTTGTCTCTCAAGAAGAATTGCACCGAGGCCAACTTAATTAGTTCCAAGTATTTAATTCATTATTTTTGCATAGTAGTACATGTATACAGTACACGTGTAAGCCTATGCGAGGCCATCATGCATTTCATGTCGTTTTCATTAAAACGGCTAAATTCAGTGACAATTTTCAACTTGTCCATTTTTGGAAGGGTTTTACATCGTTTCTCTAATAAATTCTTTACGAAAATTATATAAAATATTGAAGAACTCATTTGCAAACAAGAGAATGTATTTGACTCTCTGACAAGTAGTATTTGTCATTATAAAGCGGTGGAAATGCAGGCAAATTGTTCTCACGGAAGTACCCCCATTGGCCGCAAATTATGTGGTCCAAAGCACAATTTTTGACATACATGTATATGTGTACGTAGGGGTGGGCTGCTGAAGCGCTAGCATACACGTGTTATTCGTAAAGGCATGCCGCACAGACCAGGGTCGTTTTTCAAACTCCTGGCTTTGGATCCATCTGCGGCTCCAGCCCATTGTTGAACGGCATTTATGAAGCAGAATGAAAACGAAGTTGAGGTTTTGGATAATGGCCAAGGTACAATGTACATTGTACCTGGTTTTCGTAGCGCGGGTTTTTGCTAGCGTCCGACATGTCGTAGCCAACGATAAAAAAACAAAACGGAACGCGCTGGCCGACGTACGTGTGGCGGGGCGGTAGTATAGGGAGTATTGAAACGGGTTAAAGTAAACATTTTAATAAACCAAATTCAGATGTTAGTTTTAATATCTAGTGGGCTAGTATAAACAACTTATTTGGTAGGCTAGTAACAAAACAAAAATTAAAGTCGAGGCCAACGTAGACAATGTAATAATAGTTCTAAAAAGAGAGGCGTCATCGCAAGAAACTAGTAATACACAAATTGAAACTGTGACTTATTACACCTTACTTTTTGTCGGTCAATCTTTTAAGGAACATATAACTATATGCCTTCACTCATGATTCGAACTACATTTGTACCAACGTCAATAATTATCTTCCGGCCGGCTGGCCCGGGCCACGGCGTGTTTTACGCCGCGCGGTGGGAAAATGTTTACACTGCTTAAAGGTAGTATACACCATTGGTCATTGCTTTAATTATCATGAATGAGTAGATTTGGGGGGTTGTATTTATAGTAAATATCGTTTAACTGAGCTGTCCGAAGTTTTAGAATCATGGATGCCGAGAAAAGCACGAAAAACAGCGGGTTTTTTTCAACCGGCGTCGAGCAGTTATTCTTATGTTATCTTTGTTTTTGCGATCGCCGTCCGGCGATCGCGAATTTTTCATTATAAAATTCTATTTTTCGGAATAATTACAGGATATCTAGCGCTATAAATTTGCTGGGTGCCTATAGAATCATTATTTACTTTCAGATGAGTAAGAAATTTATTAATAATTTGGTAGTAAATATTTTCGATATCTGCAAATGATGTATACTACCTTTAAGGCAGGCAGATACAAAATGTACCTAATTCATTAGATGCCATCGCACATACGCACAGCGTACACATGGCGCCGGCGCGCGATGGGCACGGAACGAATTCTCTCTCCGAGTGTGCATGTACATGTACATGTACATCAACACTGTACATGTACGTCCATGTACCTGAAACAAAATACTATCCCAGATAAGGCTGCTATGACAGACAGGTAACCGGGTAACCGTGAGCGTCTATGAAAGGACTGGACCACAACGTTTGTGTACAGATTAACGGATTAACTCTACCACAAAGTTAATGAGCTAGACCGCAAAGAAGCAAATGGGCATGCAGAAGGGAGTCATTGTATTTTCACGGTGTTTTAACTTTACCGTGAGGTGGCTTAATCGGGCCCCGATTGAGAATATTTTCACGGCGATTTCACCGAAGACACGACGTGTAATCGCCGTAAAAAAAACAGTTTCACGGTGATTTAAGTGGGAAAGGTTTTTTTCTATTGTTCAGAAATTCATAGTGGGATACCCTCTACAACATATCGTGCTGGGTATAAAGAACACCCTTGAAGCCGCCGACTGCAACGGTATAGGTCTAATAACCTACGAGAAGTATAGATCCCAATGTCATTTTATTATTTTTGTTGTACAGTACCGTTATTTCTAAATACAATTATTTATCAAAATACAATTATTTATTCCGGAAAATGTGGACCTTTTGGTAATTTAGTTTTATTATTATTATTATTATTTTTTTTTTTTTATATGTTTTTTTTTGGGGGAGAGGGGGGGGGGGGGGGGGGGGGGGGGGTGGTGCGTACGCACCTGTTGCACCTCCCTGCGTACCGTACGGCATATGAAGCACGAGAAAACTCCCCCTCTTTTGTGTTGACCATTGTGTTCCTGGAATCTCAGGAATTCCTTTTAGGTTTCAAGGGGGGATGGGTTAGGTTACAATAGTGTTGAGTGCGTATAAAGTATAGGGATAAGAGGGGGGTACCCCACTGCCACATATCGTGCTGGGTATACCATACGGGCCTGCATTATCGCCATAAAGAGTCTATAACCTCCGAGCCGTGAACAACTCGATGAAGTATAGAGTTGCATTGTCCTCTTCACGACCTTTGTTGCAAATCAACGGAGTGAAATAAAACGAACAATGGCAGACGGGGCTCATTGTGGAATTCTAAGGACGTGGACAGGGAGTGACACTTGGGGTGGAGCCTGCAAAGCGGAGCTTTTCATTGGCCAAGAGCTTAATGACCGTCTTACGTACGTGCAAAACGCATGAACACTACTGAGACCAGCTTCAGGTCAAAAGATGTTACTCGACACCCAGGAAGCTGGTCCAGATCATGCTCAAATTTATGAGCAAATGCGGCCGATTTGAACGTGAGATCAAACCGGCCACCAGAAAGGGATTGTAAGGCCTCCAGGTGGGTGGACGGGACGATCCCAATCCCCCGGAGGACCTTAAATACATCACTAGGCGATCCTTGCCATCGAAACAAAGTTCGAAAGCGCGGGGACACCTAGCACGAGAAGTATTATTTCCAGACATACTGGAAATAAACCAAAAAATACAAAATACCAAAAAAAGGAAAAACCTCCTGGGTATTAAAAAGGCTGGACTAGCAACTGCCTAGCAACTAGCAACTACAAAATTCTTCGAAAATAAGACCTACCTGGTCTATAAACCAAACGGAACCAACTGATATACAAATTAAATCAGTTCAGCACGACAAAACTTGACTACGCTTCAAGATCAAGGGAGCAAAAAAACTACCCCGCTTTATACTAATTTTTAAAAGGTTTGGGATTCTCTAAAAGGAGATCCCAGGGTAGGGTAGTCACACTACACCTTAGTTTGTGAGGCTTCGAGCCTCCCTACCCTTTACTTAATATAACAATTAAATAGACAATAAACCAGGACGGTACAAACAGAGAGTGTAGCCACGCTACCCAAGCCTTACCATGGTAGGGTACGACCCTAACTCCCTGCTAAGAAATACATATAAACATAATGCATACTATAAACTCCAAGACAACACTATATACGAACAACTAAACAACCACCAACGATTGTGCAAAGAATACCCCGCACACACCAGGTAGCTTGAAAGTCTTGTTCGGACAGCCTAAGAAGTCTGCCCGAATTCTGTCCCTGACCACACGCTTGATACGATGAAGTACAACACCTGTGCTGACAGCGGACTTGTCGAACAAGGTCTCACAACGCGATGACCAAACAAGCCACTTAACAACACAGATGATGTACCACACCAGAAAACAATCTTTGCGGTTTTCAAAACCGACGGCATACAAAACACAAGGTGCGGTCAGGGAGATGTTCCTACCCAGAACTTTCCCACCCACATGTTCAGCCCAACCCCAAAGGAGCGAAAGAAAAGGACAATCCCAAAATACATGGTTTATGGTCTCCGGGACGCCACAACCAATACGGGGGCACCTACCGGAGCCATATCCCCAATTTAAAACCTTCGTGGCCGTTTTAACAGCTCGCCAAATGATACGCCAATTAAGATCTCTCAGGCGATGATCTAGGATTGCACGATGAGCATATTTAAAAACAAGATCCAAATCCTGGAAAACCAAAACCGGTTTTCTCACAAGGTCTTGGCCAAGAAAATAATAATACAGCTGGCGAGAAGAGCCAGCTTCCCAGTCAAAGTTAGAGCTATTTTAAATACGTGCAAGACTAGCTTGCAAAAATACGAATAAAAACTAGTTGGATCCCAAGCGTGGGGCCTGCTGTTGGACCAAAGCCCAACCGGCAGGATGCCACGCAAGGAAAACGTACACCAAAAAAGGGCAACAAATCTTCAAGGCGGTCCATCAAGGTCCCAAACAGACCTAAACCCCCTGACAAAAAGACTGTCACACTTATGCCGAATATTTACAACGCCAAGGCCTCCCTGATCAATAGGTTGAAAAAGGACTGGGCGCGCAACTAAGTCGGGTTTACCCGACCAAATAAAGCTAAAAATAGCCCTATCTATCACCTTCGCCACAGAGGCGGGAAGGGGATAAACTGGTGCTAAGAAATACAATGGGGCTAAAATGATAGAATTAACTACCAACGATTTACCAAGAAGAGGGAGCTTTCTCCCCTTCCACTTGGCTATGCAGGTGATGAGGGCCGGGACGCGATCTTTCCAATTCCGGACGCCCATTTCTCCCCTACCAACTAAAACACCATTTATTTTAACCGGATCCCTGGTCCACTTAATAGGAACAAGGGAAGCCAAATCAAAGGGCCAGGACCCAAGAATGAGACCCTGGGATTTAGACATGTTCAGGCGAGACCCGCTTGCTAGCTCAAATTGTTTAATAACTCCGAACAGCCGCACCAGCGACAAGCGATCCCGGACAATGCAAGTGGTGTCGTCCGCGTACTGGACGACCTTGCACGACAAGCCACTGCTGCCAGGAACCACCAAACCGCCAATGCGACTGTCACGGATAACTGTAGCCGCAAAGGGCTCAATGAAAAGGACGTAGAGAAGAGGAGACAGGGGACATCCCTGCCTTACTCCCCTCGACAAACAAAAGGGATCGGACAGAAAACCATTAACTAAAATCTGACTAGAAATGTCAAAGTAAAGAATTTTAACCCAACGAAGGAAATTTGGGCCGAACCCAAATCGCCCCATTACTTTAAACAAAAATTCCGATTGACCCTGTCGAAGGCCTTCTGTTGATCTAAAGATAAAACTAGACATGCAAGGTTCCGTCCATCCACATACGCCACCAGATCCCGAAGGAGTCTGGTGGACCTCCCGTTGACGCCACACGTTTGAAAAGGACTGATAAGGTCCGGTAAGACCTTACCAAGGCGGTTACACAAGGCCTTCGACAGGATTTTGTAGTCTACATTCAACAAAGTGATTGGACGTTTATTCCGGGGGTCTAAAGGGTCCCCAGGTTTGTCCAACAAAGTAATAATCCCCACACGCTGAGAATCAGCTAAAAGATTTAAACCAAGGGCACAACGAAAACCTCCCAGCAGGTCCGGGCCTATTAAATCCCAGAAACTGATGTAAAATTCCTTAGGAAGCCCGTCCCCACCGGGGCCCTTGCCGTTGGCCATTCAATGAAGGGCATCAGTCAACTCTGAAAGCTCTAAAGAACTTTCGAGTGTACAAAAAGAATCTGGGGAGACTAGGGATGACAACGAATCTAGAAAAGGGGACTGGACCGGCTCGTCGCTAAAAAGGTCTGAATAAAATAAACGATAGGTAGAGGCTATCTCCGCCGAGGTCTCGACAACAACGCCGTCCGGACCACGAACGGAAGAAACAGATTTTTTCCTAGCTTGCTCCGATTCCAGTCGGACGAAATATTTAGATGGCTTCTCGGCTTCATTGAGGTCACGGACTATAGAACGAACCCGAGCCCCTTCGGCCTCGAAGTCATCCAACTTCTCCAGCTCTCCTTTAAAAAAATCATGTTTAACAAAAATGTCGGTAGATGATTTCCCGCTATTCAAATCATTTAGAACTGAATTAAGAGAGGACATCAGGTGCTCTCTCTCCCTACGCCGCTTCTTAGCGAGGCGACATGAAAAATAAAAAATAAATTGCTTACAACGAAGCTTGACTTCCTCCCACCAAAGGAGCTCGTTGTCAAACCCCCTGATGAGAGAACGCCAGCACAAATAAGCTTTTGTAAATTCCTTCCTGAACCCAGCAGCAGAAAGGGTGGAAATGTTACATTTCCATTACCCCTTCCCAATGTCGGGTGAAGAGGGGAAGTTGAACTTAAGGATAACGGAGTCATGATCAGAAAAATAACATGAAGAATGTGAACAACCTTTCACATCCAATCGGTTGGACACGTAAAAACGGTCCAGACGACTAGAAACTGAGTTGCTGGCATTACGCCATGTATAACAACGAGCATGAGGATGGAGACCCCTCCAACAATCATCTAAAGAAAACGTGGTCAATAATTGACTCAACTCCACAGCACCTATACCACAAGACGTGAAAACAGAGCCACGGTGGTCCATAGAAACATTTAAAACGCAATTAAAATCCCCACAGAGAATAGTGGGAAAGTTGCCTCTCAAATGAGAGACATTAGAAAAGAAACGACGACGGGCCCCAGAGTCCGTGGGTGCGTAAACTGTGCACAGCTTAACACTAGTACCCCCGGGACCCTGGAGGGTACCGCTAATAATACGACCTTCAGTGTCAACTGAAGGATCTAAAAAACGTAACGGACTACGGGGCGAAAAAAGAATGACGGTGCCGCAGGAGAAAGGTGTGCCAAAACTGGCAAACATCCTCCCCCTCCATTCCGTCTGCCAAAAATCAAGATCAGAAAAAGTAATATGACATTCCTGCAAGCAGGAAATATCATAAGACTTGCAAAACTGAAAAATACGCCGTCTTTTAATGGGGTCGCGTATACCGTTAACGTTCAAAGAAATAACAGAAATCATTGTGATGGAAAAGAGAAGAAGCCGAAAAAAGGCAACCATAGGAGGGGTCATCTTAGAATAAGAACAAAAACAAATCAATACCTAATTGAAGACACAAGGCCGGCCACATCTGTGTCCAGGACATACTGGGTATGTTCCCGGACCAGATGGCCGACCCAAAACGACGGAGAAACGGCTTTGTCGTCACACACCGGACAGGGAATCAACGCCCCACGATTGTGGGTTCCCCGCCAGTGATTGACCAAATCCTCCCAGGTCAAGAACTCGGCATTGCAACCCGAAAGGTTGCAGCGAACTGCCAAGTCCTTAGAGCCTGGAAGGACAAAAGATTTGGTTTTGACCTCGGCCTGACGGACCAGGTCTAACGACGGACCCTGGAGAGCCTCATGAGGGGTCTCCGGGGTTATCTCCACTGACGAAACAGAGTTCATGGAGTGCTCGAAATCTGAACAAGAATCTGGCTCACATTCCGCGCTAGCTACCCGTGGGCCCTTCTTAGAGGTGCCCTCGTCATGCAGAAGAACCAGTATCCAAAATACGTTTCCGCCCACCCTTGCGGCGTTTGCGCCTAGGGGCACGGGACTGGCCGCCAGAGGATTTTCCCTGGCGGGCTACACGGTCATTAAAAGCAGAGATACATTCCGGCTCGCCACAAAACAATTCTAGCGTGCTGTAACCTTTTGTGCACATTGCACAAGAGATTGTACGGGTCGACTTGTGACCTACTGGAAGATCGCAATTCATGCACAAATCGTTCGGGTTTGGAGGACCAACGGTCTCCCCACAAGTGTGGCACTTAGCCGTCTGCTGGTCAGGCGGACCAGCTTCCGGCTTAGGTGTAGGCGCGGGCACCGATTCGGAAGTATCAGGAACCGGTTCCGCAGACCGATCCGGGGGAGCAGTCTGCTTCGCCAGATCCAGAGTGATAACCACGTCATCCCGCACTACCTGAGCCCAGGAGCGACGGGGGACTACCTTGTTTGCAAAAGATACGGGGCATAATTTGAAACTGTGCCCCACATCCCCGCAAACGGTACAAACAACTCGGTTGGGGCACGAGGAAGCCATGTGCCCCAAACGGAGGCACATAAAGCACTTTTGCTCTTTACAGGTATTAGCAAAATGACCATTTTTGCCACACTTGGCGCACGTTTTGGGTTGGCCTATATACGACACCCAGGCGTTCCTGTTCCCGATCCGGAAAACGGAAGGAATGTGCTGTTTTATTTTCATGCGGTATTGCCGGGTGCCGTTAAAAACAGAGGGTTCTCCAGCGTAGGTACAAAACCTACTCTGGAGAACCTCACCGAACGCGGCAAGTTTGCCTCGGACGACGTTGTCGTCTATACCAATATTGATGTAGTGGATGGTCACAATGACCACCCCCTCATAAGACAAAACCTCACAGGACGGGATCAGATTCAGTGTCGGAATATATACCTTCGCCAAGCGTCTTGAACACAACATCAAAACGGTGGCCCAGTAAGGGCTGAACTGCAGACAGATGATCTTTAGCAACAACACCTAAGGATTTTAATTCTTCAAAAACCTTGTCGGGTTTTACTTCGCCGGGAAACCGCAGTTCCACGGCGCATTCCTTATACTGTAGCGGTGGCATCTTGCCAGTCTACAGAAAAGGACAAAACACAAAAACACAAATACTCAAAAGTTGCTACTTGCAACAACAAAAACGAAACGATTAGGTTGGCGTGAAATACACCAACCTACTACAGGGGCATCAATCTCCACGTGGCCGAAGCGCGGCATCCCGCTAGTCAACTTCAAAACATCAGTTTTTATGCACAAAGCACTGCATAAAATAGCGCCGCAGTACATATTGGGATCACTCAACCTTAATGCACCCAGCTGTAGTGGCCTCCGCTCCAGCAGTAATAAATTTAAGAGTTCAACGCACACTCAAAAGGGCAGGGGACAGGGCCTTCTTAGTGTCTGGTCCCCAATGCTGGAATTCTTTACCACTTAACATCCGCAACATCAGTTCCCTTGACAACTTTAAGGGTAGATTGAAAACTAATCTGTTCTCTTCATGTTGTCTATAACTTGTCTTCTGGAGTTGTCCTTAACCAGGCATTGTAACTTGCGAAAATGCGCGCTATAAATCGTGTTATTATTATTATTATTTCAATCTATCAACCTTTCTCATCTGCTCAACGTAAACATGTCACGGACACAGCACATGTTGAACTACGGCTGTTTACTGTTGGCTAGTTTAATTCCTTCAACACATGAAACTATACTTTGCAACAGTTGCCAGATTCCCCAAACAGCCGTATGTTGCGTGAAAGTAAGAGGCTGTCAGAACGTAAACATTTACAGTAACAATCTTTCAAAAACTAGTCATAAGCTACCGTTTTAGAAGTTCTGTCATATTTTGCTGTACTTTTCATATTTTTCTCTATTGCAAAAATCATATTATAATTTGTTCCTCAAAATGGTACCGATAATTTAGCTGGCTCATGGACTAATTCGTGTTACCATGATTATTTTACAGAAATCGTCAAATTGCAAAATGTCCTGATTTATTGTGAAGTTTTACCGCTTCTGCTGTGAAACGAAACAAAAACAAAAAGTGCACGTGCACATAATTACGAATTGCTCTTTCTCTTTGCGCCTTCCTATCCCACAGCGACCGTTGGCACTGTGACCGTTGCATTGCCAACGTGCAACCAAGTGACGCTTCAACTCGGTTCTCGCCAATTCACGTCGTTTCTCCCCATCACTCTGGACGCAAATATCCCCTGGGAGCTCCAATTCAGAGTTTCACCAAAACCGAGCGCACAGCAGATCACTCAGGAAATCATCAAGTTCTTTGTTTCCGATCCAGCGACACAGGGTGCAGAATTGTACCGAATTGGTAAGCAACAACATCCGGGTGTAATCCACGGTACGACCAAACTAGCTTCATCATACTCTGTTTTCTAGCAAATGTTGAAAGTTATAGTATAGGCTAAACCTGTCATTTGTGAATTTGTATCGTTTAAAGAAAAAGTTCTTCAAAAATTGAAAGATATAGGATACACCATTTGCAGATATCGAAAAATGTTACTACCGAATTATTAAGAAATATCTTACTTATTTGAAAGTAAATAATGATTGCAGGCATCCAGCAAAATGATTGCGCCAGATGTCCTGTAATTGTTTCGAAAAATTTAATTTTCTAATAAACATTTGGCGATCGCAAAAACAAAAAAACAAGAACAACATCAGACTACTGCCCGACGCCGGTTGAAAACGGGTGCTGTTTTTCTTGCTTTTCTCAGCATCCATGATTGTGAAAATTCGGACAGGTCAGTTAAACGCCATTTACTACAAAATACACCCCCCACCACCCCCCCCCCCCCAAAAAAAAAAATCCACCCATTTATGATAATTCAAGCAATTACCAATGGTGTATTCTACCATTACATCCACCTATTCCTGATAATTCAAGCAATTGCCAGTGGTGTATCCTACCTTTACATCCCATTTAAACGCCATTTACTACAAAATACAACCACATCCACCCATTCATGATAATTCAAGCAGTTACCAGTGGTGTATCCTACCTTTACATCCACCCATTCCTGATAAATCAAGCAATTACCAAAGGTGTATCCTACCATTACATCCACCCATTCCTGATAATTCAAGCAGTTACCAGTGGTGAATCCTATTTTTACATCCATCCATTCCTGATAATTCAAGCAATTACCAATGGTGTATCCTATCTTTACATCCACCCATTCCTGATAATTCAAGCAATTACCAATGTTGTATCCTACCTTTAAAGAATGGTGCTTTACAACTACACTATACTATAACTGGTGAAGTTTTAACTATATTCCGAAAAATATTCGAAGATTTTGATTTTAAACCAACTTCTAAAGGACATTTCCTAAGATGCCTTTCTGGTACGCATTTTTGGACCTCTTTTGTTATTTTATTCAAAATGAGACCGTGCCAGAAAGAATACATTTCGAAAAGGCCAAATTAATCCGGTAACAAGCATATTGGCGGCCATTTTGAGAAGAAAACAAGTGATAAAACACCCTTACCGATCATGCTGCAATGCTATCACGCATTTTACCTTGCCAAAAATCGCTATGAGCGCTACTCCTCTCGATCATTTTAATAACGGTGCTTGGCTCATTTTGTTGACCGAGGCTGATGACCATTTTCTATCTATCCTATAGAATTCTCCCAGAATGCAGTGGAGGTTTTTATCGGCGGGGCGCGGGCATCACGCGTCGACCTCTGGCCTTCCCCAGACTGGGGCGGTCAAAGCCACACGGTCAAGCTTGGCGGTAGAAGGTTGACCTTTGACGGTGTCAACTATGAGTACCCCACAGTCGACCACACAATTGACTTGACCGGAGTTAAGTTTGTTTAGTTCATTTCCGTCTCTGGTACAGGGGCGACTTGGATCCTGTACAATGTACCCTGTGTTTGGGAATTGGCACATGCAGTGGAATAAAAAAAAATGAAAACAAAAATAACCTAATCGACACACGTCGTTTATAAAGTCAGTTTTAAAGATACAAAATATATATTAAATATATACATGGTTATATACATGGTTAGAAAGCCCCAAACATGATCTTTTATTTGGTATATAATAGAGCTCCAAAGCCCGTCCCGTTCTGGAAACACGTCGGGCCAAATTCATGAAACGGTGATGATCACCAGATTATTTTAGTCATGTACAAATTACTATTGTACAGTGGCTAAAACATCGGAAGTGCAATTCAGTAAGAAAATAATTCGCTGTTTTTCCAGCCGTGTACAAGTTCCTGCTTAGCCGATGTTTAGTGGTCTAGCTGTACATCATTCTATTCCTAAAAATGGTAACTTGTACACGAGATAAACAAGCCCCTTGGGACGATTAAAACTTCTTTTGTTACTTATAGACGTATGTCACTAACCATGTACGTTTGATAAACAGCAGCTAATCTAATAATTATTTGTGAATTCGGGCCTAGATTTGTACGTTCGATCATCAACTATGTGTATACACAGTTTAGCCTAGTTAATCATGAGCAAGGGGGAAACACCGTTTATGAATTTGGCCCGACATGTTTGCTTATTGATTATTTCCTTGGAGGTCAAAATACACAACTGTTGTACAACAACAGAACGACGCACACAAAGTGGTATTGAGCGGGCCATGATGACATAATGCACAGCGCGACTTAAGTGTCCTCGGCATTTATTATTTTGTTAATATGAAAGGACTAAGCAAGTAACCAACAACAACTAAATAATCGATTGAAGTTGTTATGGTAACAGGCCATTTTGTGTTTTGGGAATTTTTAGCCAGTTTGGGGGCCACAAAAACAGGTTTTTTTTTGCTTATTTAAAAATAAAATCTCCCTGCCAAAATACAACATTTTATCACAACATCAATTACTATATCATTACAAAGTATCATCCTCGGCGTTACTTGAGAAAATAACTAAATGTTTTAAATGCCACCCGTATGCTATTGTTAGAACATACATTAAAGCTGTTTTCAGAACTTGTAAAATAGTGATTGATAACCTATTTTTGTCCCAAAAAGTCAACTTGCCAGGGGTCTCAGAATATTTTCTTGTTTGGATTTGATTAGAGCCAACATTGGTCTTTTCATATTATATTTGGTGAGAACAGTTTGGGGGATTGTATCCTCTTAAGGCAGTACTGCATTCGAAATTGTGTCATCATATTAGAAATCCACTTGGTATATCAAACGCTATTTAGGTGTTTAATTCTCAAATGTCAAAATAATGGTGCCTTATGTTAAAAGAGGGCACCTGATAAATCTGCGGCTAAAAATCGCTATACCGAACGATCGATATACCGAACAAAAAACCTCGTGATGTTCGTTATAGCGGCTGTCCACTGTACTACAACAAGATATGTGCCATTTTGCAGGGTGCGCTTGCCTAATTCAAGCCCCTTGAAAACAGTGTAAAATCAACAAAGTTCAGGGCCAAGTTTCATGTAAACCAACATCACTTGGGTTTCTTAAACAACAATCAAATTATTGCCTTGGGGTTTATCTTTCATTTTCTTTAAACATTTTGGTGAGTTAGCCAACATAATTATATATATTCTCTTATTAAAACAAAGCATTTTTTTCTCATTATAGTTCGTGTTAAAAAGCTTCTGGGACGTATATGAAAAAAATCTAAATATGAGATAAATATATTATTACAAAATCATATTATTAGTCTCGTAGTTGCACTTCAAGAATTGCATTGCTAAATTGTATCGCATGGGCGCTATGTACAGTATAATGCGTGATTGTTCGACAGTGCTGTGAACAATGTGCATTGAATGGAAATAATTTAAGCATAAAATAAACGTGCCTCGTTGTCACGACAACGCGCATGTTGACAGGAAATTAATATCGAGTGCTCTGCAGAGTTCAAGAAGCAGAAAACTCCAACTTTGTATTTTACGTAATCAAGCATGCGTTGCACAATGAGGAAAAAAAAGAAGAGGTATATTAAATTACTAGAGCGCTAACTCTTTATTCTTACGCGCAGAGATACTTTGAATCCATTCTGCGCACAGACATTTTGAATTCATGTGCGTGCTTGTAGAACAAACTATAAATAGATGGATTGAATTTTAAAAGTGTACTCTAATGCAACGCCCGCGCAAGTAGAACAGATGCAAACAACTTACGCGCGTCATGCAAGTAAAATTAAATGTCAAGGCAAAATTATCTGCAGCGCGCGGATATATACGCACACCCATTTGCGCTTATTTTGCTAATCATTCGTTTCGGTTTTGGGCGCATCGGCTTCGGTAACGCACTGTATAGAATACAAACGCAGATATGCAAATAGCCGTACAACAGCTAGCCGTACACAATTTTGAGGTTTCCATAGGTTTGTGCACAAACATGGATGCGCCTAGCAGGCATCCCATTTTATACATCGAGCCAGTGCTCTAGTAATAGCTCTATGGAATAAACGCATAGACCGCCGGCCAGTCGTGTGCACAAAACCGTGATTGGGAAAAAGTATGGGCAAAACGACGCGTCGTTGAATGGTTGAGCGTAATGATACCGCAACTTACCGTATTATATACCGCACTTACACCGCACTTATTTTAATTGTGCACCCTTTAATTCTTGTTTTTATCGTGTGTCAAGTTTTTGTCTTTAACTACTATTTTGTTGGTTTTGTTTTGTAATCACCATAAATTATATTTAGTTTACTTGGTGTTTTATAGTATATTCTTGTATTGATTTTTACATGTTTATTTTTATGTTTTACTCAATTTTTTACTTAAAGGTAGGATACACCATTTGCATATATCGAAAAATTTTACTACCGAATTATTAAGAACTATCTTACTCATCTGAAAGTAAAAATAATTCCAGGCATCCAGCAAAATGATTGCGCTAGATATCCTTTAATTATTCTGAAAAATATGATTGCGCTAGATATCCTTTAATTATTCTGAAAAATATAATTTTATAAAGACAAATTCATAACATAAGAATAACTTGCTCGACGCCGGTTGAAAACAAACGCTGTTTTGTGCTTTTCTCGGCATTTATGATTGTAAAACTTCGGACAGGTTAGTTAAACGATATTTACTATAAAATACACACCCCACAAATCCACCCATTTATGGTACATTTGTAATTCAAGCATTTACCACATTATGGTGTATACTACCTTTAATCGCGGTAGTGGATTTTATTATGGGTTTGCAACCTTTTCCACGCCGACCCGTGACCTCGTGTCAAAGCTCATAAATAAATTTAAAAAAATAGATAGATATATATATTACGCTGACTTGTTTAGAGGTTTGTGTTTGTGGATGCTGGTAAATCTATCATGTTCTTGTAGTCTGGCTCCCTGAACCCAATAAGATGAAACGAAGCACTTAAAAAACGTTCTGGAATTTTACTGTCAGGGAACCAGTCTAGTTGGATTGTTCATACCCGTTCCATATGAAGCACGATATGTGGCAGAGAAAACCCCCCCTCTTTTGTGTTGACCATTGTGTTCCCGGAATCTCAGGAATTCCTTTTAGGTTTCAAGGGTGGGTGGGGGGGGGGGGGGGGGGGGGGGGGGGGGGGGGGGGGGGGGGGTTAGGTTACAACAGTGTTGAGTGCGTATAAAGTATAGGGATAAGAGGGGGTACCCCTCTGCCACATATCGTGCTGGGTAGTATAACCCGTTCATATCGAACAAATTATGAACTAACAAAATATGAACTAACTAAATATTGTAAATTAGGAGTAGTTCATTTGATAGTTTTGTTTCCTTGATGTTTGCAAATTAATGTCTGCCTTTGTTAATTTTGGTTTAAAGATGGACTACACCGAAAACTCACACATTAAATTTATTATCGGACCTTGTTTATGTTGTTTTCAGGTAACACTTTATTGTTACGGTCATGTTTTTCTCTAACTAATTTTGTTGCAATTTGACCGACAAAATTAGACCTCGATTCTTCGATTTTGAAATTTCCCGTCCTGTACTGGTTCCCGGCAAAGAGCCACTGAAAACCACAATGAAATCCACGATATAGTACCAGCGGACTTGTAAACCAGCGAAAAGTGATGACGTACTACCCATGAAAACGCATACATGGTGGCCCTGAAGGGACTCTGCAGATCGCGAATATCGACGTCAAATTTGACGTCAATATTCACGACTTTCCAAGTTCACGACTTTCCCCAAAAGTCGCGAATATTGACGTCAAATTTGACGTCAATATTCGCGATCTGCGGAGTCCCTTCAGGGCCACCATATGTAGGCCTATGCGTTTTCATGGGTAGTACGTCACACACAAAGTATGAATTATTCATGAGTTAAGGGCTTTTGCTAAAACTGAGTTTTTCTGGGTCGTAGAACGCCGATCAATTTTGTTGTTTTTTGCATGAAGGAACAAGATTTATTGAATACTAATGATATATTAGTAATCATTATACATTTCTCGAACAAAAAACAGCAACACAGCCTTTATCATTATTCCGTTGTAGTCCATCTTTAAGGTTTGTATTTTCGATCGGGACTTGAAATGTAATCGATAGGAAAAAAGGTCAGGCATTTTCAGCTCATTACGCAGAGTCGAGTATTGATGAACAACCTCAATATTGAGACGAGTAAATCATTTGGATGTAATCGATTCTTCTGTCGTCTGTGAACCAGTTCCGTTCCGATTACAGAATCGGGTCTCGAATAAAAGCTGTTATTAATCACAAACTGTGTTGAGTATCGATTTGTCCTTGTAGGGTTTGGTATAAAATGCTTTGGTCGCTCCCTCTCAGAAATCAAAGTGTGGCTCGAACACAACTTGTCGGCAGATGGGCTCTCTGTGTCGTCATCCCCTGATGCACTTCTCCGTGGTGAGTTACATTTCGTCACCGTTTTCACGAAGAAACACCGTGACAATTTTATGTGGATTTTGAAGAAAAAGCGTTTTCGAGTTAATCTCAAGAGAGGTTTCTCCTATTTTAAATTCCATAAACAAATACTACTTTGCAACAACTTTTGTAGTACGGAAACCTTCACATGATTCTAAGAGAGGATTGTTGTAACATGAACCCGGCTATTGTAGAATTAACCACTTCTCTGTGGTGGGTTACATTTCGTCCCCGTTTTCACGAATAAAACACACACACGTGGAATTTGAATAAAAAGCGTTTTCGAGTTAATCGAAAGAGAAGTTTCTCCTATTTTAAAACTCCATAAAATACTACTTTGCAAAAACGTTTGCAGTACGGACACAAATCGTACACAAGCAATCGTACACAAATGAACATTTATAAAATAATTCCCATATAAATAATTCCAATAGAAGGGTCACGAATGGGTCCGGAAGCGCAAAAACACAATGGCGTACTTCATTATGTTAAAGATTCTTACGCAGTATTTAGACTTATATTGATTTTGTTCTCCAGTTACTTGTTGCTTTGCTCCGAAAGACATCTTTAATTCCTACTATGGAAACGATGAGTTCTTCCTAAATTCCATCAAGTTATCTTTACTTAGATGGGGTGGGCACGGCTCGCTTGTCGAGGAATGTGACCCTCTTCCAAAAATTAATGTCTTGCACATTATATAATTCTTTTGCTTTTAATATGG
Source organism: Crossaster papposus (assembly GCA_037893245.1). NCBI lineage: Eukaryota > Metazoa > Echinodermata > Asteroidea > Velatida > Solasteridae > Crossaster > Crossaster papposus. The sequence continues at coordinate 218,173 of JBAIAA010000752.1, forward strand.
TCACGTACTTTCTAACAGTTAAAGAGTGACTAGTTCACTCTAAAAAAAAGAGTGAAATTGAGTTTTTCAGAGTGAAAACAAGACCAAATTTAGTGAAAACTCACTCTAAAAGAATACATTTTTACTTTTTCGGGGAGCCACAAAAGAAGACAACTCTAAAAACAAATTAAATAGAAAGAGTTATTTTTGTGTTTTGAGATACAAGCGGTTATAAGGTAGGATACACCATTGGTAATTGCTTGAATTATCATGGGTGTATTGGGGGTGGGGGTGTGTATTCTATAGTAAATATCGTTTAACTGACCTGTCTAAAGTGTTACCATCATGGATGCTGCGAAAAGCAAAAAAAACGGCGCTCGTTTTCAACCGGCTTTGGGCAGTGGTTCTTATGATGTTCTTAGGTATTTTTTTGCGATCGCCGTCTGGCGATCGTTTTTTTATTTTTAATAAAATTTATATTTTCGGAGCAATTACAAATGATATCTAGCGCAATCATTTTGCTGGATGCTTACAATCATTATTTACGTAAGATATTTCTTACTAATTCGGTAGTAAAAATATTCGATATCGGCAAATGGTGTTTCTACCTTTAAGTAGACGATGTTTTGCATTAGTGATGTCTGTTATTTGATCACTTGCATACATTTGTAAATTCGTGTGGGTTGATGTCTACCCCAAGTGATATACATGTAGGAACACTTTCACTGTTGATGCAATTGCTAATTTATATGCCGGTGTGTATGTGATATGAGAAGCAGTACGACCTCTGGGAAGATTCAGTGTCCATGATTCAATTTTCTTGCCATCTGCACTCAAATGGACAATGTCACAAGTAAAATAGTAAATATCACCTGCATCATCACAACACAGCCCTTTTATAGAACTCCAGCATCTTTCTTCAAACAGTTTATTGCCATGTAAATCTACAGCCATCAGCAAATCTCCCTCACAGCTAATGTAAATAAGCCGCTTGTTGCTGAAGACGAGATGTGTCTTAATCTTTGGAGCAGGCAGTGTTCTGAGGAGGGAACCGTCCGGGTTGTGTAGAGATATCTGTTCCTTGTCCTGGTAACCCACTGCTATCAGATTGCTGCTGTCCACTGCCAGGCACGTCGGCGTGCCGTCCACGCCGGCCTCTTTACCTGGTAGGAACTGATAAAGGAGCTGGTATTCCTTGTTGAAGACCTTGACTGCCGGGTTGTCCAGGATCAGAAGATGATCGTCCTTGTTGATGGCTATAGCTGTCGGTTTCTGTATGTTGTCAGGGTCACAGGGTTTGTTTGGTTCAACAGGGTCAGGTTTGAAATACTTTGTAGAAATAACTTTCCCCTGAATAACGATAACGATCCACTGTACATAGTTTATCACTACATACCACAGCCATTTCACTTATGGAGAATGCCGCTAGATGGGATATACAACTGCACCAGTGCATCCCTTCTAAAAAGATCTCGTTCTCCCTTTCCCACTTCTCCACCAAGAGCAGTGTTCCCAGCTGCCCTTCCTCTTCCCTCTCCTTAAAGCCAACGAATGTCTTCTTATGACTGAAATTCAAACTCTTGTGCACCTCCACCTGCTCATTCAAATCTCGCAGCATTTTCTTCTTGGACTCCAAGATCTCGTAGCAAGTTGCCGTAGTCATCACTTCATTAACTTTACTCAGAGTCTGCTGTGGTGTTGTTGCGTATGCAAACTCTGTACCGTATCTCGCTTAGCGGCAATGTCTCTGGACTCTTTTTTGAGTTGTTTTTCTTTCTCTTTGATTTTGGCAATTTCCTTTTCGGCTTTCTGGGCAATTTGGTTATACGTTTACGCCAGCATCTTGTCAAGTCTGTAACGTGAATGATCTATTGAAACAGGGTTTGCAGAAATGAAAACTTTAATGTACTTTTCTGTTTTAGATACAGACTCATTAACTTCTTGTTTACATCTGATGACTGCCTGGTCAATGCTGACGTGAGAATGCATGGATTCCTTGTGATCAACGTCAGTGCATTTATTGCAGATGAGGACTTCACACAAGGCACAATACAGGCAGAGATCTTGATCTGGATGTTTTAAGCACTTGGGAACTTTCTGGAGTTGGGTGTCTTCTGTTATTTCTTGGGACTTATCATGAAGCTCTGCCAAAGCCACAATCTTGTGACCCTTCATCAAAACTTCCATTCGATTGTGTGCCTTCTGGCAATCTTTGCAGAGATAATGCTTGCAATCCACACATCGAGATATGGCTTCATTTTCCTCATCGCATGCCTGACACATGACTTTTAACCCCTGACCTTCAGCTTCCTCCTGTTGGTCGATATAACTGTTGATCCACCAGGCAGCACGTCCACACCAGCTTCAGTCAGGGTAGTCTCCTTGCGACATAACGGACAAACGATATTCTTGATGTCCGTATTCTGTGTCAGTTTGAGTTCTTGCAGACATTTCAGGCAGAAGCTGTGTGAGCAGTCTAGCATCCTAGGATCCTTGTACTCGGTGTAACAGATTGGACATTCTTGAAGTTCCTTCTGAGTCTCAGCATCCGGGAACAATTGATTGGTCACACCCTCTGCCATTTTGCTGAGTCGTACTGCTCTATAAGATGAATAATAAAACGAAATAAATTTACTTGCGTGAAATGCATAATAATTAATCGCAGTGGCTATCTATCGTTACAGCAGTCAGCGATGTAATTCTTCGACATGCCCAGCTTAACAAAACGGATGACGCATAAACAATCCCGCGCGTCGGCTCGGTGATGTTAAAATAATCCCAGCGCAAACTAAATTAACCTGACTACTTTTGCCATGCTACTTTAAATTATAATTTTGTAATTTAAATGGCAAGTCTCCCCTGCATGAACTTTTAAACAACTGTGCAAGTCAATTACCGGACAGTATGTTTATTGTGGAATTCAATTAAAGAGAAAGACAAACGGTTGTCGGTCACCTCGCCCCATTGCCACGTACTTCGCCCCATTGCCACGTACTTCGCCCCATTACCACGTACTTCGCCCCATTGCCACGTACTTCGCCCCATTGCCACTTTGCACGTCAGTCAGCATGAATTTTAAGAGGTTTCTACTTTCTAGGAAATACGGATTCATTGGTGGTAATAATTATGATATGATATCATTTGAGGGCGACAACCAATAAAAGGGAAAAGGAGTCAAAAAGGATGCCCAAACTACTATCGGCCGTGCTCAAACTATCATCTACATTTTATACATTTTAAGAAAAACTACATGTATAATAACAAAACAATATAACGTTTACAGCTAGCCTAGTCTAGCCCGACACACGTCGTGGGGCGCGACGGCGGTACATCCTGCATTAGGGGCCGGTATTGTGCATTCTTCAGTTGAGATATTATTACAATTAGGAGACGAGAGAGGGTTAACAAACTAGGTACATGTAATGGAGTCCGAATTTCATAGCAGTCTGAAGTTCATGGCAACTAGCGGGATGCCGCGCTTCGCGCGGCACCCGCTAGCTGGGTGAAATTGTAACTTATAGATACACCTTGTTGACTTCCTAAAAACATAATGGATTGTATGACAAACAAACCGCGAAACTTAGGGAGTAGAGTACCAGCTAGGTACGGTGTGTGTGTATAAACTTGCTTGTTTGTCATTCCATGATGCTTTTCAAATGTGTCGTAAAGTTTTTTTTCATGTTTCAAATAGTTCAGTTGTACATCTTTCAATCAGGAAGTTTTTAATTAAAAGTATTACTTGCTCAAATAAAAACCTTGCTATTTTTCTGAAATAGACCATGGGCCACTGCATACAGTGCAAAGTCATGCCGACCGGACAGGCAGCAATGTCGACAGGCAGCCTCCGGGATGTACACCAATAATATTTCAATAGATGCAGAAAAGAACCGTTTAGTGAAAACAAATGTTATCACTCGCGAATGCATTAGGCCTATTGTAAAATCTATAGTTGGAAAATGGCAAAAATATGTAGTTCCCGACGACGCAGTTGTAAATGGGATCTGAAATTGAATAGCCTGCCATCGGGTAAAAAATAATACCAGTATTCATAACAGCTAAGAAAAGGATACAACTGCGACAATTTAAAACATTAAATGCTGTGAATTTGGTGAAACATATCTTTATTGCAAAATTGGAAATAAAAAGAGTTGCATGACTTTCCAGATTTTAGTAATTAAATTGTAATACCAAATTAGGTTAGAAAGGTATTGACAATTTTATAGGAATTTTATAGGATCATTATGTCCTTTGTCATTTAGATATAAAATCGAATAGGCCTTTGGAAAATTATTTAGCTCTTGCAGGGTGGGTTTATTAAGACGGCCCTTTTTATGTGGTTCTCATTCCCGACCGATCCTATTTTTGGGCTCCTGACCCAAACATTTTTAATTTTAAATTTACTGGAACCCCATTCACCCAAACAAATTGGAAATAAACCCCAAATAAATAGTAAACTTACACAATACGGCTCTGTGTTACATGATAGCTATTGAAAATTATTAGTTTATACACACATATTTATACACACATGTAGTATTTACCTTACTGGTATGGCGTCACTGCCAAAATATTCGTGAGCTGCATTGTGCAGAAGTCAACTGGGTCTTGCTAAAAATTGATTATTTGTATGCAGTGATATCAATTTATGATAAACGCACTGCATTAAAATGGAGTACTAAATTAAAAAGGTAATGCAAAGAACCAAAATTAATAGTATAAAAATGAAATAGTGTGAAATTAAGAGTACATGTACATGTATTTAAAATAAAACCTTGTGGTATGTGTGGTTAATACTGGAGAACGGTAATGTACTGTGTGTAGATTTGATTTGGAAGGCTGAATCAAATCAGAAAGAGGATGTAAAAGGCTGGTACGTGTAAGGTTGGGAAATTCCTCGATGATGGCTAGTTGTGAAGCAGCAGAGATGTCATCCTCAGGTTTGGTAGTAGGGGGGGGGGGGGGGGGGGGGTTGTTGGCGTGTTGTCTTCCTCGGTAAAAGTGGCGTCTGGTAGTGCTGTCCAAGGAGTCAAGAAAAATACGGATAGGTATAGGTAACGATTCTATAGGGAAACGGTATAGGTAGGTTGAGATGCACTGAAAATGGTGGACTTGTGATTGGAAACAAAATAGGTGAAAAAGGGAAAGCTGAAAAAGATGGGGTTTTGGTGAATGCGTGGAGAATGTTGAAACATCATCTTAATCTTATAGGTAAAAATGCAATGTTGACTGTCAGATTCCTAAACATGACACATACCTGTAACAGGGGTGCAGGAATTTCTGATGTGGCAGTTTCAAATGAGAATGACCGACTTTGACTATGAAAGAAACATAAAAAGCAAAATGTACAATTATTTAGAATTTACTGCTAGTGATAAATTCCCTGTTTCATGGGGAAAATTGAAGAAAAAAAAAGAGAAAAAAAAAAGTTGTATGCATAGCTGTCAAAGGATTGTATATACATGTACTGTGTAGTTTAATGGCTTGCAGATGTTGGACATCATTGTGCAATTGGTATGTTGACCTGGTCTCCTGACGGGGTCAACAGACCAGGTCACTCGATGATCAAAACACTAACTTCTATATAAATTTGGTTCTGGGTTTTTGGTGCTGGACAATTCCCAGTGGCCCCTCATCATAACAGGTAGCAAAATTCGTTTCGCTGAGGCGTGTAGTCACACAAATCCTGACTGTATGTGTATCATTTATTTATCTGCTTATAAATCAGAATGTACCTGTTACGGGGGTAAATTCACTGCAAAAAAAAACCGTTTCATGGGGGAAAATTTAAGCACAAAGAGGACGAAAAAATTTGTATGCATATAAGTCTAAAGCTTTTTATTGTCTGCACTATCTGATAAAAGACATGTGTGGTGTACCGTGTTTGCATCGAAATGGTTACTTTAGATGTTTCTTTCTTTAAAAAAAATAAACTTCGTTTTCTGAAAGGCAAACAACATTTCTGAAAAGGCAGAAAATACAATCTAACAACAGCAAAATGTTTATAGGAAATGTACTTCGTTTTCTTAAAGGCCTAAAAATATTGTTTTTTAGGGGGAAACTGTAGCGAAATGGTTACTTAGATTCAGATGTTTCTTTCTTTAAAAAAAAGAAAAAAGAAAAAATTGCGCTGGAGGGGAATTAAAAAGAATACTGACAATCTCACAGCCGTTTGTTAAGTTGCCGTTTGTTCTCATAAATCTTATGTTGTACTGTAGCAAAATGTTTATAACTATAAGTCTAATGTTGTAGCAAAATATAATCTAACAACAGCAAAATGTTAAAAGGAAATGTACTTACTTTTGTCAGTCTTAAGCAGTAATTCTGCAGCAGAAGGGTCGATTCACAAATTTTGAAAGAAGCAGCCACGCGTCAGAAACGGCCGTCATCATATCGTGAGTACATGTATGTACTGCATGCACGTGTTTATGGTGTTTAGAGTACGTGAACGCGATATCACGATATCATCCAGCACGACAGTAGACAGGCTCCCTTCCATACTCTGCGTCGCCACCGCAAACTGGCGCGGGACCGGCGCAGCCACCGCGCAATTCCGACGGGAGGCCCGTGCAAAAGACGGGCCCCCACATCCGCTACCCCACACTATCCCGCGGCGGGCAAACAGGACACCAGACCCAAAATGGCGCGGCCAGATAGACGGGCTCCCTCCCACCCTCCGCGCGCAAACAGGTACACGGCACACGGGGAACCGTCCACAAGATGGCGCCAACCATGGCCCATCTTCAGGATTAATAGTATAGATGGTGTACTGCGTATACGGGCAATGCACTGCACTAGTACAGCAAAACCCGATGCGCAGGGCTTCTGGCCCATGCATATCGCATGCGCGTGCCCACCAGGCTCAGCCAGGCCTATCCGTTGGGCGACGGAGCCGAGCGGTCTTCTGCACAAAGTATTTTAAAAGAGTAACTTGAATTTTGTTTAATCCTAAATTAGAGTTTCTTCATCATATTTACAACTTGTGGTACTTTTCAAGTCATTTAAGGAATGAATAAGTGGCGGCAATGTGGAAGACTTTCCCTCACGAATCCCGAAGACACCAGGAACGTGGTTTTTTTTTTATAGCAACTCAACTTTCCTGAACATTGAACATAATAATTATATGAACCCCTCAATTTGTTTCTTAATTGTAGAATTTGCTCAGAATTTAATAATTTCATTACAAATCTTTTTGGGCATTTCATTACAACTTCCCTTAGGCCTATTTTTTTGTTCATTTCATTCGAAATTCGTTGAAAAGTAAGAAGTAAAAAATTCCTTTAAATAAGGACATTTCCTTAAAAGTGGAATAGATAGGGACAGTGGGAATCTCGTTAATCCATTCACGCGCGTCACTAATTACCGTAGATGACGAGGCATTTAGGCAAAGTATAATGCATAACTCGCTAGCTTCACGGTTGACATGACCATGCAGTTGACAGACATGACAGGCAACGCCAGATTCGCAACAATATTAGGTACCCGCTTAAAGCTGATTGGTCTTCGTCGCTACACAAAGAGATCTGATCAGTCCAGTGTGTTGCTTAGGTAATAACAGTGCGAGGATCCGGTTATTACTGCGTGATAATGACCGGGTTGGGGGATGACCGCTGGTAATGGATCGAGCCAATGGTCTTCGTCGCTACACAACAGGCACAAAGGGATGCCAACTTCTGAACCTTCCATTTGGCGCTCGCGTCTGTGGAGGATGCTGAGCCGCTGGCATGGCTCATTGAAAGGATGCCAACTTCTGAACCTTCCAGTTGGCGCTCGCGTCTGTGGAGGTTGGCACAAAGGGATGCCAACTTCTGAACCTTCCATTTGGCGCTCGCGTCTGTGGAGGATGCTGAGCCGCTGGCATGGCTCATTGAAAGGATGCCAACTTCTGAACCTTCCAGTTGGCGCTCGCGTCTGTGGAGGATGCTGAGCCGCTGGCATGGCCCATTGAAAGGAGATCTGATCAGTCCAGTGTGTTGCTTAAGTAATAACAGTGCGAGTATCCGGTTATTACTGCGTGATAATGACCGGGTTGGGGGATGACCGCTGGTAATGGATCGAGCCAATGGTCTTCGTCGCTACACAACAGGCACAAAGGGATGCCAACTTCTGAACCTTCCATTTGGCGCTCGCGTCTGTGGAGGATGCTGAGCCGCTGGCATGGCTCATTGAAAGGAGATCTGATCAGTCCAGTGTGTTGCTTTGGTATAGTATAATGGGTGATGATTCAAAAAAGTCTTGTTGGGACTAGCAAAAAAACAGTATTAAATAAATATTTAATATATAAAAGGTTGGGTCGAGGAGCATTTCCATATTTGTATAAAGTCCTCAATTTTATTTGTTGTTAATACTTGTACTTGGGGCCAATGATGTAATGCCGCTCTGTACAAATTACTGAAGTGTTAGGCAAGGTACATGTATATACATTGTAGTTGGATTTTTTTCTTCGTGAAAACTGAAAAGACGATTTGGGTAAATTTTCCCTGGATTAATTCTTATGCAAAAGGAAATACCTTTTTCAAGATAAATACCCAAATAGGGCTTTTCAAGAAAGCTATACGGAACCTGTCAATCACTCAATCATTTTTTGCAACCCAAACCAACTTTATGCAAACCAGCGCTAATAAAGTTGCACTGGGTGCTATGACGCGCAGCTGCACACAACTGTCGGCTTCCTATGATCAGTCCGACAAACGGGGATGAAAGATGATGAACCAACCCATCAGATCAAAATACTGACAGAGAATACAATAAAGTCGCTTACTTGGCCAATGAGGTTGCTACCTTTAGAGAAGGGGGGGGGGGGGGAGCTGTATTTGCGTTTGTAGGAATTTAATAGTACTTTGTGTGTCCGATGGTGTTAAATTAGATTTTCACATGTTATGCATGTTGGTTTCTAAGACGTTTTAGATGTAGGCCTATGTCATGACTTGAAGAATATTCAGAACATAAAAAGATTGAACTTTTTAAAGACACATCCATAGCAGGTAGGCCTATGAGTTGACTTTATGCCTTATGTGAGTTATGTCGATGACTGAAAGAAATAATGGCACACAATAAACGCAAAACCTTGAACTCAATTATGGAAAGGTTAAACTCCCACGAATTTGGCCGCTAAAATTTCATATGAAGTGGGAAAGTGAGCCATAATAATGTGGTTTTTTTTTTTTTTTGGGGGGGGGGGGGGGGGGGGAGAATACAGGGTTATAATTATATCTGTTCGCAATATTTTCTCTTCTGCTCTTCAATCTTGAAGGGCTTTCGAATAAGGAAATGCTTAATCTGTCAATCAACCCATTATTACTACTGATCATGAGATATTAAACGGGGTGATGACGCGCATCTTTGCAAAACTGTTCGGCTTCCTCTGATCAGTCCGCAATTAAAAGGGGTGAAAGATGATGAACAACCTGAATCAAAGCTCTGACAGTGAATACAACAAAATGTTACTGTTAAGTGTAAGGAAGGGTATCAAGTATCATCCACTAAAAGTCTATACCTATGGGGCGAAGTATCAATGGGGCGAAGTGGCAATGGGGCGGAAGGGCAATGGGGCGACAGGGCAATGGGGCGAAAGGGCAATGGGGCGAAGTGACACGTGGCAAACTGGCATGGGGCGAAGTGGAAAGGGGGCTTAAAGTGACTGAAAAGGAGTAAGTCCCATTAGTGTCCCCCCCCCCCCCCCCCCGGTATGCTGCGCTCCCTGTATAGCGCAGCATACCGGGGGCATATCTCGAATTTTGTTAAATGCAGTGTGTTTATCATGAATTGATATCACTGCATAAAAATAATTTTTATCAATTTTTAGCAAGATGCAGTTGATAGTAGAGACAAAACATACATATATCCCATTCCCAAGAGTTTCACTCGGAAAGGACCAACAAGTTCAAACATACTGCTGGGCATGATGCATGCATGTTAATCCTGTATTCAGTATTTAAATCATGAGACTAGTAATTAATGGAACCTTTTCTGTAACTTGAAAGAATGCCAACAAAAAAAGTACAATCACATACATACACATCATGGTAAACAGTGTGTGTGATGAGCTAGTCGACAGTTAACAAAATCCCCACAAATCATGAAAATTGTTGCCTACATTTCTTTGCTACACTACTTGCTTGCCCACGTTAATTATGCATACACTTCATCAGGTTTGTCTTAATATAACAGAAACAAAATAATGCTGCAAATTACCCTTCTCTGTGTTGTATTTTTCTTCGAGGGAACTAATTGATCACCGTGGACATACGTCACAGGTCAGCGCGCCGATGAAAACAATGCGCGCCGACACTGCACTGAAGCATACAAGACTGCACGCGGCGCGATTATACAGCGTCCTCTTTGTACGGCTCGAATCAATAGGCGTTCTACTCTGACTACCGGCGGAGCACCAAGCTTTAAAACTTATGACCTCCACTTCCTGTCCTGACCTCTGAACTCCGACCTCTTCTCATAACTGCGGCGGGCGCCATAAACGTGTTTGCGTTTTGCAGAGAAGATTTTTCCAGTTATTTGACGGAAAACAAGAACATCATGTCTTCAGTAGAAGATGAAAGGTTCAGTAATAAGTCAGGATCATTTTGTAATGTAGATAAATCCGTTGACATTATTTGTGATGGTAAGAAATGTGATAATTTTACCGATAATGGTGGGGAGGATAGAACAGTGCTACCCCACGGCCATGACGGCCACGGTCGCAAGTCTGATTCACGCCTCCAATCTTTGGGTCGTGATGAAGGAAAAGGCCACACTTCACGCCTTCATTTTATGAGTCGTGATAGTGATCATGAGAGTGTTCCACGCCTCCATTCTAAGGGTCGTGGTCAATTTTCAAGAGAGAAAGATATGCTTTCTTCTGATCAAGATCGCTCGGGACGTCGTCATCGAGCCAAGTCGACTAGCTCCTTTCAGAGACCGAATGACTCTGTTTTTTCAGAACAACAGTTGTCATGTCTGGAAAGTATGCAACAAAAACAGATGTGTTTTTTCAAAGGTGTGTTACAGGACACCTTGCGAGACATGAGGTCACGTTCCCGATCTAGTTCAAGATCTAGACCCCATAGACGACAAGGGCGTAAAAGGAGATACTCCTCCTCATCATCAAGTGACTCTCCCCGTGATAGTCGTTATGGGGCAAGACAACCTTCAGATATTTCTTCTGCTCCCGATTCCCCAAAGAGTAAGAGGGGTCCAGTTCAGGAAGATGTCTTATCAATAAGGGCACAAAACATGAATGATGAAGAAAGAGAAGGGATTGCAGATGATGTGACAACAATCCCAGGGCGAGACCACCCAAAACCTACTTCGAAGCTAGCTAACCCTCATGAAGAGGTTAAAGGCACCTTGTTCGAGTCAGAAGTACTTGACTGGTGGAAACAACAGAGGACACATGTCCTTGAGCAAAGCAAGAAGGATGAGTTATTGGAAGGGATGAAGCCAGACCCGTCTATTGACGAATATTTTAAGGCCCCAGATATGCCAAAACCCATCAGGGGGACCATGAAGAAGACCAAGTTTGAAGCTTGGAAGAGTGATAATTCAGTCTGGTCGATCCAGGAGGACATGCTCCGTGCCTCTATTCCGCTCATTAAAGCGGTTGAAAAGATGCAAGATGCACCTGAGGGGTTTCAAGAAGTGAAAACCCTTTTGACGTCTTCGGGCAGTCTTTTAGGGTCAGCAATACAAAGGGTGTCGATTTTCAGACAACGACATGCCGACCCCTTCATTAAGGAAGGGTACCTCAATGGGCTGTATCCTGGGTGATGAATGGGCCCAGAAAGTCGAAGAGGAGGACAAGCTCAACAAAGTGACAAAAAAAGTAGTAAAGGGTACGTCGAGTACACCAACGAACCAGAAAATGGCTCCGAAAGATAAAGGCAATACTTTCAGGAAATCTTTCAACTACAATAAAGACAAGTCCGCCTCATACAGTAGTCGGAACAGGAACAACCGTGGGCAATGCATAAGTCCTTCAATACTAGAAGACATGGGCGATTTGGCCAGAGTTATAATTCTTTTCGTTCTGAATCAAAAGGAAAGGACTACAACCAGACAAAAAAAACCAAAAAACTAGATGTCAAGCCTCCAGACACCAACAGACAACAACAAGAGCCCGATTCGGTAAACTACTATGGGCGTCACGATGCAGGGAGGATAAAAAATTATCTTTCCGAATGGGCAAAGATGACCAACGATCCTTTTATTCTTCAATCTGTAGTAGGTTACCGAATCGAGTGGGCAAATAAAAGTGCCAAAACAGTTTCACATGAACGAGAAACAACGACTGTTAACTCAAAAAGAAATAGCAAATATGTTGGAAAAAGGAGCAATAAGACAAGTGGAGGATCGACCCGATCAATTCATCTCCACGATCTTTGTCATACCCAAGAAATCAGGGGGATTTCGACCCGTTTTCAATTTGAAACGGCTCAATCGGTTCGTCAAGTCCGAACACTTCAAAATGGAATCAATGAGCATGGTAAAACAGTTGATTCAGAAAGACGATTGGATGGTCTTCATCGATCTAAAGGATGCCTATTTCATGATCCCAATTGGGTCCGAAGACAAGAAATTTCTGAGGTTCGAATGGGAGGACAAAATAATGGAGTTTCAAGTACTCCCATTCGGGTTGAAATCGGCTCCTCGACTATTCACGAAAATGATGAAGCCAATCATTTCTCATTTACGACAGAGATCAATGAAAGTGATTATTTATCTAGACGACCTTCTCTTGATGGCTCAGTCCGAAGAAGATTGTCAGTCCCAGAAACAATACATTCTACAGTTGTTCGAGAAACTGGGTCTGTTAGTAAATTGGGAGAAGTCTCAATTGATACCATGCCACAAGATTTGTTTTCTAGGACACATGATAGACTCATGCAGTATGACACTGAGTCTCCCGGAAGAAAAGGTAAAACGGTTAGAACTTGTGTGCAAACAAACGTTAAAGAAGCCCCAAATAACTGCAGAGGCGTTGGCCAGCATACTGGGGAAGATGAATGCAACAGCCGAAGATGTAGTTCCGGCACCGGTATTTTTCAGGGCGTTACAGACAGATTTAATTCCGATTGTCCAAAAGGACCCTACCTACCAGAGTCAGTGGTTACCTTGTCAGAAACGAGCTTTCAGGAGCTTCAGTGGTGGGCTCAATGCCTCCATCAGTGGAACGGGAAACCAATGAAGTTACCAAATCCAGAAATAACAATAACATCAGATGCGTCAACCCAGGGGTGGGGTGCCCACTGTGGGTTGATCGAGACAGGGGGACGGTGGTCTCTAACCGAAAAAGAGCACCACATAAATTATCTGGAATTACTGGCAGCTTTCCTCGCCCTTCAAACCTTTGCAGTGGACAGGAAGAATTGCCATATAATGATGCGTCTAGAAAATTCTACAGCAATAGCATACATCAAGCACAAAGGAGGGACCCATACCTCCAGCCTCTCTCACCTAGCGATCAAAATATGTAAATGGTGCATGAAACGGGAGATCATACTTACTGCATACCATGTCCCAGGGATAGACAATTGCATAGCAGATTACCAGTCACGAGTGTTTGTAGACAGGCTGGAGTGGATGTTACATCCCCAGATTTTCGCACAGCTGTGCCGACATCTACAGTACCATCCAACAATAGACCTTTTTGCCTCCAGACTAAACCATCAGATTCCTCGGTATGTGGCGTGGAAGCCAGATCCAGGGGCAGTAGCGGTAGACGCTTTCTCAATGAGTTGGACGAACGAACAAGCATATGCATTTCCTCCCTTTTGTCTCTTGGCACAAGTGTTGAGAAAGGTAGAGATGGACAAAACAACAATTCTTGTAGTAGCGCCAACATGGACAACACAGATATGGTACCCCATGTTACTAGAATTAGCCATAACACAACCAATCCTGCTTCCTCAGTGGGAGGACAGTCTAACTCAACCCCATTCAGGCCAGCCCCAGTGCACCCATTGAGCAGTTCCCTTCATCTAGCGGCGTGGCTGCTTTGCGGAAACAGTTTACAGCGAAAGGTTTTTCGCAGGAAGTTTCGCAAGTCATGCTCGACAGTTGTAGAGCATCAACTCACAAACAGTATCATTATCAATCAGCATGGACAGCTTGGTGTAGCTGGTGTGATAGAAGGGGACTTTGTGATCCAGTTTCAGCACCTATAACTAAAATTGTGGAGTTCTTAGTAACATGTGAGAAGGACAAAGGTTTAAGTTACAGATCTCTTGGGGTCTACAGATCGGCTATTTCCCTGTATCACCAACCTAATAGACGGTAGACCGGTAGGGCAGTCAGCTGATGTTTGCAAATTGATGAAAGGTTTTTTTAATCGAAATCCACCGAGGCCAAAGTATGCTTTGACTTGGGAGGTGGACCAAGTGTTGCAATACATCAAGAAGCTACCACCAAATGACAGTCTGTCGTTGAAGTTGCTTTCTCTCAAATCTGTGTTGCTTTTGGGACTAGTAACACAGGGAAGAGTGTCATCTTTGGTGCACATTGACATCAGGGATTTGTGTGTTTCTCAAAGTGGATTGAGGTTCATTCCAACAAAGTTACATAAGCAGAACCGGCCAGGTAATAATATTAAGAGTGTGATCATAGAATCATATGAAGAACAACAGATTTGCCCAGTGTATGCCATCTCGAAATATTTGACACGAACTAGGGCATTACGAGGTACTGAGACTCAATTGTTTATCAGCCACATGAAACCCCATAAGAAAGTGGTTTCTTCAACGATAAGTCGGTGGATGGTTGAAATGCTTAGCGTAACGGGCATAGATACAGATCGATTTAAGGCACATTCAACAAGAGGTGCAGCAGCATCGTGTTCTCACAAATTGGGTGTAGCCTTAAGGGATATTTTAGAAACTGCTGGTTGGGCTTCTAATTCAACTTTCAGTCAGTTTTACCATAGGCCTACAGCAACCTCAGTGGTTGCAAAGGTTGTGCTACGTGGGGTGACTTCAAAGTCGCATATTGATTCGAGCAGTAAGAGGACGCTGTATAATTAATGATTATGCAAGGGTAATTACCTGAAGTATAATCGTGATTATACAAGTCCTCTGGAGGTGAGAATCAATTCCCACCCAGTAACTCAAGTGATTGTAGGAGCCCTTGATTCTCACCCTCAAATGATTCACATTTGAGTTTGTTTGTGGATACCAGTAAGATAGTCAGTGTAATAATTATGTTGAGATGTTGTTAACATGTTCTTCCTTTTTTAGGCATGTTTTATCCTTGCTATACCTGTTGGTTATTAAGTGTTTACTTTGAGTTTTGTAACAATTTTAGTAGTTGAGGTTTTAACCTCTACGTGTATATATTTAACTTACTCTTCGAGTTTGAAGAATTTTACCCACCCTGTAGTTGTCACTAGTGAGTGTTGAGTGACCCTCCCCAAGAACAGGGCCTTATGAGAAGAGGTCGGAGTTCAGAGGTCAGGACAGGAAGTGGAGGTCATAAGTTTTAAAGCCTGGTGCTCCGCCGGTAGTCAGAGTAGAACGCCTATTGATTCTCACCTCCAAAGGACTTGTATAATCACGATTATACTTCAGGTAATTACCCTTGCATAATCATTAATTATCGTTTTCATCGGCGCGGTGTACGTGTACGTACTATTATGACGCGTTATTGTGAAGGTTCCCGGATGTCCGCCCCGACCTGTACCAATTGCCACCACAGACCGTCGACGACTATGTGATGATGATGCCTGCCAAACAGTTTGCCCACGGTTTGTAAAAATGACGGCGTTCATAAAATTTCACTCTGGCGCCCCCTGGTTATGTCTGTTGTTGTTTCCGACTGGTTCCTAAGCACATAAACACATAGACTCTATACCACAGACATTGATCTCCATTACTTTTGTATATAGACTGGATAGGACACCGCGTAAGTGTTTGTACACGGTACGAACGCGTGATCCGAAACATTAACAATGGCAGCGCGCTTTCTGCAGTATAACGCGGCATATGTGTATTTACTCTGGAAACTCGAGTAGTTATCGAGATTATCGGATTTTTATTCGTATGGGCGTGTACAAATGTTATACAAATGTAGGATAATTTAAACAGCAATACAAAAAGCAACAATTAAAATCATTTAAAGTAGAGTTTCTTATAAACATTTACAATTATAAAACGATGACAACATCTGAATTGATGAAGGAATAATTATTCAAAACCTTTGCCCCAGCATACTTACGACTGCTTGAAGAAATCAATATTGGGTTTAGGGAAGGAGAGGCTAAATCTTAGCAATTTGGTATCAACATCAAGAACATCCAAATTGCTGTAACTGATAAGATGAGATAAAGCGTACAAAATTGTATCATCTGGTACAGTATAAAAAGTAAGTTTGTTAGTGTATTCAGGATTCCTCTAATTCTTCCAATAACATTCCGTTTAATTGTGTTTAGCGGTGTCTTTTACTTTTTATTTTCCTGATTATTAAATAATCAGGAAATTTTGATTAGATATCCGGTAGTGATATTACTCGCATCTTTCTTTCCATTGCTCTCTAAATCAACTATACAGTCGACTACATCTTGCAAAACAATTTAGGGGAAAATAGGTGGATCATAGGAATACAAAATAGTGCCCATGGTCGTAGACGCAAATGCATTAGTAGCTGAAACAAAAGTACATTTTTATGTTAAAAAATCTTTACAAAAACCCTCAAACTAACCTTTTCTAGTTAGAAAAAAACAAAGAACTTGCATTTAGGAATATGTTTGTAGCAAAACGTTAATAAGGCAATAAATATGTGGTTGACCGGTTTTACAACCAGCGGCCTATGAGCCGGTTTTAAACATAATTCTTTAATACCGGCCAACCACATTTGTATTTCCATTCATAAAAACCGTTTCGGTAAACAAATTACTTTGGTTCAAAAGTCAAAACACAGGTGCAGTTGTGGCAAATGCGTTGTGAATTTTGGACAATACTGACTTGTGAACGTTCAACCAATAAACGGTAAAAGCCACTGGATTTTATGAGACAAATTTCATGAGACACTAGAAAAGTGTTAAAAACTGGCCAGCCATGTCTTTTCATCCGTTTAAAACCAGCCACGTAATGGAGACTCGACCAATGGGATGGGTAAGCTGTCTTATAGGTGTTTATAAATGCAAGGTATATGTTGCAATATTATTCATTACTCACTAAAATATTATTGTTTCACTCCAAAATGTCTGCCATATACAGGTCTGTGTAGTTCCAATCAGAAATCTACCATACATACAGTATACACTTCAACATGTTCATGTATGGATGCCCATCATTTGCACCATACAAAATGTTAACTAAAAGTTAGAATATAAAAATGCCAACAAACGATGTCGTTTGTCAAAAGTCAAGAATTTACAGTAGGTGTGATGTGTTCCATCATTATAAATTGTTATTACTGTACCGGTACATTTTTACAGTTTTACAGTTTGACAACAATGTGTTTTGAATCTAGACCCTTGACATTGTCTGTATGCTAAATTCATGTGGTGCATTGGTGGGGATGACGGAATTCAGAAAAATAGGAGGATTTTAGCAATCATGCCATGGTCTTATAATTAGTACTAGTAGTAATTAGTAATAGTAGTAATTACGTTAGCTTGATGTAAAGTTTT
Source organism: Crossaster papposus (assembly GCA_037893245.1). Lineage (NCBI taxonomy): Eukaryota > Metazoa > Echinodermata > Asteroidea > Velatida > Solasteridae > Crossaster > Crossaster papposus. The sequence goes on from JBAIAA010000752.1 coordinate 235,766, forward strand.
AAATAAAAATAGACCTGTGCATTTCTTCAATTTCATGTCTGTTATTCTGATCACTTGAATAAATTTGCAAATTCGTGTGGGTTAATGTCTACACCAAGTGATATAAGAACAAATTACGTGTGTAACTGTGTACAAATGCTAATTTATGTGCAGGTGTGTATGTGATATAAGAAGCAGTCGAACCTCCAGAAAGATTTAGTGTCCATGACTCAATTTTCTTGCCATCTGCACTGAAATGGTTAATATGAGAAAAGGAAATAAAGTAAATATCACCTGCATCATCACAACACAACCCTCTAGATATCCTGCATCTTTGTTCAAACAGTTTATTGCCATGTAAGTCTACAGCTATCAGCAAATCTTCATCACAGCTGATGTAAATAAGCCGCTTGATGCTGAAGACGAGATGTGTCTTAATCTTTGGAGCAGGCAGTGTTCTGAGGAGGGAACCGTCCGGGTTGTGTAGAGATATCTGTTCCTTGTCCGGGTAACCCACCGCGATCAGATTGCTGCTGTCCACTGCCAGGCACGTCGGCGTGCCATCGACTCCGGCCTCTTTACCCGGTAAAAACTGATAAAGGAGCTGGTATTCCTTGTTGAAGACCTTGACTGCCGGGTTGTCCAGGATCAGAAGTTGATCGTCCTTGTTGATGACTAGAGCTGTCCGTTTCTGTATGCCGTCAGGGTCAAGGGGTTTGAAATACTTTGTAGAAATAACTTTCCCCTCTTGATCCACTGTACACAGTCTATTATTATCACATATCCAAACCATTTCACTTCTAGAGAATACCGCTAGATGGGATTTATTGTTCATCCATGATAACGACTTCTCCCTCTCCCACTTCTCCACCAGGAGCAGAGTCCCCAGCTGCCCTTCCTCTTCACTCTCCTTAAAGCCAAGGAATGACTTCTTATGACTGATCTCCAAACTTTTGTGCACCTCTACCTGCTCATTCAAATCTCGCAGCATTTTCTTCTTAGACTCCAAGATCTCGTAGCAAGTTGCCGTCGTCATCACTTCATTCACTTTACTCAGAGTCTGCTGTGGTGTTGCTGCGTATGCAAACTCTGTATCTCGCTTAAGGGCAATGTCTCTGGCCTCTTTTTTGAGTTGTTTTTCTTTCTCTCTGATTTTGGAAATTTCCTTTTCTGCCTTCTGGGCAATTTGGTTGTACGTTTTCGCCAGCATCTTGTCAAGTCTGTAACGTGAATGATCTATTGAAACAGGGTTTGCAGAAATGAAACCTTCAATATACTTTTCTGTTTTAGATATAGACTCATTAACTTCTTGTTTACATCTGCTGACTGCCTGGTCAATGCTGACGTGAGAATGCATGGATTCCTTGTGATCAACGTCGGTGCATTCGTTGCAGATGAGGACTTCACACGCGTCACAATACAGACAGAGATCTTGATCTGGATGTTTGAAGCATTTAGGAACTTTCTTGAGTTGAGTGTCTTCTGTTATTTCTTGGGACTCATCATGAAGCTCTGCCAAAGCCACAATCTTGTGACCCTTCATCAAAACTGCCATTCGATTGTGTGCCTTCTGGCAATCTTTGCAGAGATAAAGCTTGCAATCCACACATCGAGATATGGCTTCATTTTCCTCATCGCATGCCTGACACATGACTTTTGACCCCTGACCTTCAGCTTCCCCCTGCTGGTCGACAACCGTTGATCCTCCAGGCAGCACGGACACGCCAGCTTCAGTCAGGGCAGTCTCCTTGCGACACAACGGACAGACGATATTCTTGATGTCCTTATTCTGTGTCAGTTTGAGTTCTTGCAGACATTTCAGGCAGAAGCTGTGCGAGCAGTCTAGCATCCTAGGATCCTTGTACTCGGTGTAACAGATTGGACATTCTTGAAGTTCCTTCAGAGTCTCAGCATCCGGGAACAATTGATCGGTCACACCCTCTGCCATTTTGCTCAGTCGTACTGCTCTAGAAGATGAATAAAACAAAACTAGACATGTGTTTGTGGACAAACACAGAGCTGTTTCGAGTGTCTAAAATTACTTTCAATATGTGTGTGGTGGTCTTTTGTGTGTCTGAAGTCGATCAGATTTACTAAAGTGTCAAAGTCAATAGTCTAAAGAAAAACGTGTACAAAAACCTATGGGGAAAAATTGAACCTTTAACATGACGCCCCGTGACCTTGAATGATAAAATCGTGCCAATTTTTGTCTAGGACCGTCTGTGGATGGTGGTCTATGTGTGTGCCAAGTCTCAAGTCGATCGGATTTACTAAAGTGTCAAAGTCAATAGTCTAAAGAAAAACGTGTACAAAACCTATGGGGGAAAAATTAAACCTTTAATGTGACGTCACGTGACCTTGAATGACTCAATCGTGCCGAATTTCTTTCAGGAACATCTGGGGGTGGTGTTCTAAGTGTATGCCAAGTTTCAAGTCGGTCGGATTTACCAAAGTGGCAAAGTCATTAGTCTGAAGAAAAACGTGTACAAAACGTATGGGGAAAATTTCACCTTTAACGCGAAGTCACGTGACCTTGAATGACGTAATCGCGACGAATTTCTTCTAGGACCGTCCTTGGGTGATTGTCTAAATGTATGCCAAGTCTCAAGTCCATCGGATTTACCAAAGTGTCAAAGTGTATTTTTGAAGAAAAACGTGTACAAAACCTATGGGGGGAAAATTGAACCTTTAATGTGACGTCACATGACACCCGATGATGTCATCATGATGTCATCTTAATTTTCGTCTGTAACACATCCTGGAATACTTGCATACCAAGCTTGACCCCAATCGGGCCTGTATTTCCAAAGATAGACGGTCCTTAAAACTGCACCTTTAATGTGACGTCACATGACCCACGATGACGTCATTATGACGATTTTTCCCTTGGCCCTCCTGGGGATGGTGGTCGAGATGTGTGCTAGGTCTCGAGTCGATCAAATGTACGAAAGTGTCAAAGTTAATAGTCTGAAGACAAACGTGTACAAACCCTATGGGGAAATAAATTACACCTTTAACGTCACGTCACGTGACCTTAAATGACGCAATCGTACCGAATTTTGTCCAGGACTATCTGTGAGTGGTGTTTTAAGTGTATGCTAAGTCTCAAGTCGATCGAATTCATTAAAGTGTCAAAGTCGACAGTTTGAAGAAAAACGTGTACAAAACCTATGGGGAAAATGTTACCTTTAACATGACGTCACGTGACCTTGAATGACGGAATCGCGACGAATTTCTTCTAGGACCGTCCTTGGGTGGTTGTCTAAATGTATGCCAAGTCTCAGGTCGATCGGATTTACCAAAGTGTCAAAGTGTATTGGCAGAAAAAACGTGTACAAATCCTATGGAAAAAAGTGACAAAAAAGAAAAAAAAACTAGACATGTGTTTGTGGACAAACACAGAGCTGTTTCGAGTGTCCAAAGTTACTTTCAATGTGTATGTGGTGGTCTTTTGTGTGTGCCAAGTCTCAAGTCGATCAGATTTACTAGTGTCAAAGTCAATAGTCTAAAGAAAAACGTGTACAAAACCTATGGGGAAAAATTGAACCTTTAACGTGACGCCCCGTGACCTTGAATGACGTAATCGTGCCAAATTTCTCCTACGACCGTCTGTGGATAGTGGTCTATGTGTGTGCCAAGCCTCAAGTCGATCGGATTAACTAAGTGTCAAAGTCAATAGTCTAAAGAAAAACGTGTACAAAACCTACGGGGGACAAATTAAACCTTTAACTTGACGTCACGTGACCTAGAATGACGCAATCGTGCTGAATTTCTTTCAGAAACATCTGGTGGTGGTGTTCTGAGTATATGGCAAGTTTCAAGTCGGTCGGATTTACCAAAGTGTCAAAGTCGACAGTTTGAGGAAAAACGTGTACAAAACCTATGGGAAAAATTTCACCTTTAACGCAAAGTCACGTGACCTTGAATGACGTAATCGCGACGAATTTCTTCTAGGACCGTCCTTGGGTGGTTGTCTAAGTGTATGCCAAGTCTCAAGTCGATCGGATTTACCAAAGTGTCAAAGTGTATTGGCTGAAAAAACGTGTACAAATCCTATGGGAAAAAGTCTGAAAGTGGGAAAAAAAAAAAAAAAAAACTAGAACTACGTCTGTTCAAGGAACAGAACATAGGGCTTTTTCGCTTTCGCATTTTTTTTGAGTATTAAACAAACAAAAAAACGATTTTAAGTTAATTTAAACAGATTAAAATAAATTCAAACTGATTAAAACGATGACGTCACACGTTTCTGAACTTTTTGTGCAACTATCTATCACCTAACAACACAAAATGAGGTGTTATGTTAACACGATCCTTTGCTGAGATATGCCTTCAACGTCTAAAAACGTAATAATTCAAACATAATCGTAATATGACGTAACATTTGTCAACATGACGCTAGAGGGCGCTTTAACATTTTATGAAGTCACGGTTAACATTTTTGTTACTTACAACCTAGCCAGCTCCTAACATCGTTGAAAGTAAGTTCACATCGTTTTTTACTTTTAAATTATAAGGAAATTCCGGTTTGGACCGGAAGGAAGTGTCAGGTCTTTTTGCATGTAATACAAATTATGAAGACCATGGATTAATCTATCAATTCTCCTAAAAATCTAAATCAGATCTCTTACAGTTGATTTTATATTGATTTTCAAAGATTAAATTTCGAAATATTTGGTTGCTTGTAATCTGACACTTGATGACGTCATCGTGACGTAATTAACAGAAAGCTCGAGAGCTGTCTTAACTGTGCTATTTAAAGCAAAAATCTGGATTATATCTATCGCGGTTGATTTTTAAGCGACGTTTTAAGGTTTTAAGGTCTTTTTATTGTAACTTCCGGTTTGGTGACGTCATCAATAAATCTCTTTCTCAATATGTTCTTAGCACGAAGCTGATTATATACACCGGTTATGAAGTGATTTCAGCAAACTTCGCCACACACACCAACAAATTATGCATTTTAACCATTTTTCAACCTGCCGCTAGAGGGCGCTATAACGTGTTATGACGTCGCCGGTAATTTTTTGAAAAGTTTATTCTAGCCAGACACTAACATCGTTGAAATTAAGTTCATATCATTTTTCAGTTTTAAATTATAAGGCACTTCCGGTTTGGACCGGAAGGAAGGGTCACGTGATTTCACGCACATGAGATGAAATGAAGATCCTTAATTATTCTATCTATTGCCACAAAAATCAAGTTTAGGTCTTTTGCGGTTGATTTGTTATTGATTTTCAAAGATTAAATCAATTGCACCTTTAAGATGACGTCACGTGATCCCTGATGACGTCACCATGACGTATGTTTGCTAGGCACGAGCTTACTATGGGGTCTTCACTTGGGTTAAGTTTTATGGAAATATGACTTTGTTTTCTGGTAAAAGTACTTGTGCAAAAAAACGTGTACAAAGTCTATGGAGTTTAGGTTACTAAAAGAAAAAAAAAAAAAACTAGAACTACGTCTGTTCAAGGAACAGAACATAGGGCTTTTTCGCTTTCGCATTTTTTTAGAGTATTTTTTTTCAATAAAAACCGAATTTAAGTTAATTTAAACAGATTAAAATAAATTCAAACTGATTAAAACGATGACGTCACACGTTTCTGAACTTTTTGTGCAACTATCTATCACCTAACAACACACAATGAGGTGTTATGTTAACACGATCCTTTGCTGAGATATGCCTTCAACGTCTAAAAACGTGATAATTCAAATATAATCGTAATATGACGTAACATTTGTCAACATGACGCTAGAGGGCGCTTTAACATTTTATGAAGTCACTGTTAACATTTTTGTTACTTACAACCTAGCCAGCTTCTAACATCGTTGAAAGTAAGTTCACATCGTTTTTTACTTTTAAATTATAAGGAATTTCCGGTTTAGACCGGAAGGAAGTGTCAGGTCTTTTTGCATGTAATACAAATTATGAAGACCATGGATTAATCTATCAATTCCCCTAAAAATCTAAATCAGATTGTTTACAGTTTATTGTATATTGATTTTCAAAGATTAAATTTAGAAATATTTGGTTGCTTGTAATATGACACTTGATGACGTCATCGTGACGTAATTAACAGAAAGCTCGAGAGCTGTCTTAACTTTGCTATTTAAAGCAAAAATCTGGATTATATCTATCGCGGTTGATTTTTAAGCGACGTTTTAAGGTTCTAAGGTCTTTTCATTGTAACTTCCGGTTTGGTGACGTCATAAATATTTCTCTTTCCCAATATGGTCTAAGCATGAAGCTGATTATATACACGGGTTATAAAGTTATTTCAGCAAACTTCGCAACACACATCAACAGATTATTCATTTTAACAATTTTTCAAAATGCCGCTAGAGGGCGCTATAACATGTTATGACGTCACAAATATTTTTTTTGAAAAATACATTGTAGCCAGACACTAACATCGTTGAAAGTAAGTTCATATCATTTTTCACTTTCAAATTATGAGGCACTTCCGGTTTAGACCGGAAGGAAGGGTCACGTGATTTCACGCACCTGAGATAAAATGAAGATCCTGGATTATTCGATTAATTGCCACAAAATTCAAGTTTCGGTCTTTTGCGGTTGATGTTTTATTGATTTTCAAAGATTAAATCAATTCCACCTTTAAGATAAGGTCACGTGGGCCTGATGACGTCTTCCTCGTGGTGTCTGTCGGCGAGACTGGAGTTCACTATTGGGTCTTCACCTGGGTCAAGTTTATGGAAATGCGACTTTGTTTTTCCGTTAAAAGTGCTTTGAATTGTGCAAGCAACGTTTACAAAGTCTACGGGGTTGGATTCTGCGTAGCCGAAAGCGTGCTTACCTACCTGTCGTACGCGGCGCCCTTCCCCATGGGCAACTTGATGACGTCATCCTGTTTCACAGGTTGGCTGCTAGTGTCCTCTTGTATGAGCGTACATGTGCTTGCACGAACGATGTCAGTGGTGATACATTCGCTCAATACATAATGCACTATCGGTGTATACGTACATGTACTAGCATGTATATTATACGTGTGGCATGCACGCGTAAGGGGTCAATGCTTTTTGCACCTAGGCCAAAACGATTACATTTCAAGGGTGCCGCAGGGTATGTTCAAGTTCGTTTTTTGCCCCAAAACACAGGGAAGTTTGAGAACTACTTTTACATTAACCTTTAGAGCAAAAATCAAGATTGTATCTGTCAGGTTTAATTTTTTAGGAATTTTCAAAGGAAAAGGAGTCTTTTCATTCTAACTTCCGGTCTGGTGACGTCATAATGTTTTCTTCCCGTCAACTTGTTCCTAGCATGAAGCTGATTATATACACGGGTTATAAAGTTATTTCAGCAAACTTCGCAACACACATCAACAGATTATTCATTTTAACAATTTTTCAAAATGCCGCTAGAGGGCGCTATAACATGTTATGACGTCACAATTTTTTTTTGAAAAATACATTGTAGCCAGACACTAACATCGTTGAAAGTAAGTTCATATCATTTTTCACTTTCAAATTATGAAAATACATTGTAGCCAGACACTAACATCGTTGAAAGTAAGTTCATATCATTTTTCACTTTCAAATTATGAGGCACTTCCGGTTTAGACCGGAAGGAAGGGTCACGTGATCTCACGCACCTGAGATAAAATCAAGATCCTGGATTATTCGATTAATTGCCACAAAATTCAAGTTTCGGTCTTTTGCGGTTGATGTTTTATTGATTTTCAAAGATTAAATCAATTCCACCTTTAAGATAAGGTCACGTGGGCCTGATGACGTCTTCCTCGTGGTGTCTGTCGGCGAGACTGGAGTTCACTATTGGGTCTTCACCTGGGTCAAGTTTATGGAAATGCGACTTTGTTTTTCCGTTAAAAGTGCTTTGAATTGTGCAAGCAACGTTTACAAAGTCTACGGGGTTGGATTCTGCGTAGCCGAAAGCGTGCTTACCTACCTGTCGTACGCGGCGCCCTTCCCCATGGGCAACTTGATGACGTCATCCTGTTTCACAGGTTGGCTGCTAGTGTCCTCTTGTATGAGCGTACATGTGCTTGCACGAACGATGTCAGTGGTGATACATTCGCTCAATACATAATGCACTATCGGTGTATACGTACATGTACTAGCATGTATATTATACGTGTGGCATGCACGCGTAAGGGGTCAATGCTTTTTGCACCTAGGCCAAAACGATTACATTTCAAGGGTGCCGCAGGGTATGTTCAAGTTCGTTTTTTGCCCCAAAACACAGGGAAGTTTGAGAACTACTTTTACATTAACCTTTAGAGCAAAAATCAAGATTGTATCTGTCAGGTTTAATTTTTTAGGAATTTTCAAAGGAAAAGGAGTCTTTTCATTCTAACTTCCGGTCTGGTGACGTCATAATTTTTTCTTCCCGTCAACTTGTTCCTAGCATGAAGCTGATTAAATACACCTGTTATAAAGTGATTTCAGCAAACTTCGCCACACACATCAACAGATTATTCATTTTAACAATTTTTCAAACTGCCGCTAGAGGGCGCTATAACATGTTATGACGTCACCAATATTTTTTTTGAAAAATACATTGTAGCCAGACACTAACATCGTTGAAAGTAAGTTCATATCATTTTTCACTTTCAAATTATGAGGCACTTCCGGTTTAGACCGGAAGGAAGGGTCACGTGATTTCACGCACGTGAGATAAAATCAAGATCCTGGATTATTCTATCTATTGCCACAAAAATTAAGTTTCGGTCTTTTGCGGTTGATTTGTTATTGAATTTCAAAGATTAAATCAATTACACCTTTAATATGACGTCACGTGACCCCTGATGACCTCACCGTGACGTATGTCGGCTAGGCACGAGCTTACTATGGGGTCTTCACTTGGGTTAAGTTTTATGGAAATACGACTTTGTTCTCTGGTAAAAGTACTTGTGCAAAAAAACGTGTACAAAGTCTATGGAGTTTAGGTTACTAAAAGAAAAAAAAGAAAGAAAAAAAAAAATCAGAACAAAAACAAAGGCTTTTTCGCAAAATTGCGAAAAAGCCAAAAAAAAAAAAAAAAAAAGAACAAAAAAAATCAGAACAAAAACAAAGGCTTTTTCGCAAAATTGCGAAAAAGCCAAAAAAAAACTAGACATGTGTTTGTGGACAAACACAGAGCTGTTTCGAGTGTCTTACATTATTTTCAATATGTGTGTGTGGTGGTCTATGTGTGTGCCAAGTCTTAAGTCGATCAAATTTACGAAAGTGTCAAAGTCAATAGTCTAAAGAAAAACGTGTACAAAACCTATGGGGGACAAATTGAATCTTTAACGTGACGTCACATGACCTTGACGGGGGGCGGAGGGGGGGGGGGGGGGGCGGATGGGGGGGGGGGGGGGGGGCGGATGGGGGGGGGGGGGGGGGGGGGGAGGGGGGCCCAACAAAGTGCGCCACCAACGTTGAAATGTATCTCATTCATTCTTCCACGCTCATGAGCTGCACATCTCACACAGTAAATACGTATAGATCGCCACCACGAAGCGCACCATTGAAACACGTACAAATTTGCTCCGCGCTCGCTCTCCGAATTCAGTGATTCATATAACGTCCGCAAAGCCAGGTACACAGGCACGATCTACACGAATTTGTTTTGGGGCGATGTCAGTTTCTGCCATTTTCGTTCGAAAACAACACGATAAAACGCAAGGGGTTCACAGGCAGATTTTTTTTTAAATTCAGTATATCACTGCTACATCCTTTTTTAACGTATCCACGGAAAAAAAAGTGAGTGGGTTCGAAGCACGATTTTTCACAATTTATCGATTATCATTGCCCTTTTTAGGGGAGGTATTTGTCAACATCGTTTGAGTATTTGTGCACAATCTCCACGCGCATCAACGGTACGTCAACGCTTAATTTTTTCGACTGCTTTTTTCATTTTCAATACAATTTTTGTCATTGGATGATAAAAATTAAGGTAAATAACAACCTTTTACAACTACAAAAGACAAGATGTTAAGATTGGATGCCAAAAACTCTTCATTTTTCGCGTGAGAAAATTGTTCCCCCCTATTTTGAGAATGGACGGTACGTCAGCGTTGCGCAATCACAGTCTCGAAGGGCCCCCCCTCCGCCCCCCTGGACATGCCCAGCTTAACATCGACATATTCTGGACCTTTTAACCTGACTATTTTTGCCATGCTACTGTAAATTATAATTTTTTAATTTAAATGGCAAGTCTCCCCTGCATGAACTGTTAAACAACTGTGCAAGTCAATTACGGGACAGTCTTCGTGGAAAGGGTAATAAATTGGTCTGGAAACTAACTACAAGTATGTTTATTGTGGAATTTAATTAGATGTAAAGAGAAAGACAAACGGTTGTCGGTCACTTCGCCCCATTGCCACGTACTTCGCCCCATTGCCACGTACTTCGCCCCATTGCCACGTACTTCGCCCCATTGCCACGTACTTCGCCCCATTGCCACGTACTCCGCCCCATTGCCACGTACTCCCCCCCATTGCCACGTACTCCCCCCCATTGCCACGTACTCCCCCCCATTGCCACGTACTCCGCCCCATTGCCACGTACTCCGCCCCATTGCCACGTACTCCGCCCCATTGCCACGTACTCCGCCCCATTGCCACGTACTCCGCCCCATTGCCACGTACTCCGCCCCATTGCCACGTACTCCGCCCCATTGCCACGTACTCCGCCCCATTGCCACGTACTCCGCCCCATTGCCACGTACTCCGCCCCATTGCCACGTACTCCGCCCCATTGCCACGTACTCCGCCCCATTGCCACGTACTCCGCCCCATTGCCACGTACTCCGCCCCATTGCCACGTACTCCGCCCCATTGCCACGTACTCCGCCCCATTGCCACGTACTCCGCCCCATTGCCACGTACTCCGCCCCATTGCCACGTACTCCGCCCCATTGCCACGTACTCCGCCCCATTGCCACGTACTCCGCCCCATTGCCACGTACTCCGCCCCATTGCCACGTACTCCGCCCCATTGCCACGTACTCCGCCCCATTGCCACGTACTCCGCCCCATTGCCACGTACTCCGCCCCATTGCCACGTACTCCGCCCCATTGCCACGTACTCCGCCCCATTGCCACGTACTCCGCCCCATTGCCACGTACTCCGCCCCATTGCCACGTACTCAGCCCCATTGCCACGTACTCAGCCCCATTGCCACGTACTCCGCCCCATTGCCACGTACTCCGCCCCATTGCCACGTACTCCCCCCATTGCCACGTACTCCCCCCCATTGCCACTAGCCTTGGTCAAGGCGTCAACGACTCACGCGGCCATATTATATGCAAAGTATGAAGATACTTGAACCTGGATTGATTCAAGGGCCTATTAGTATGAGTAAGCTGAGCTTTGATATATTGATAATTGATTAAGTGATAGTCTGTTGCTTAGATCGTGGAATAGATTTGAGCTAGCGTTAAAGGTCATAGCTAGCTCGCAAGTGTTTACGAACACTGCATAGTTGTTTAGTGTAGCGGTGAATGTTAGAGTGGAGATGTTGATTATTGTTTCGAGGCTGGTAGGGATTACACATGGTAGAGATTATGAAGTGCTGCTTGAAGGGTTGTAGTATTTTCGCTCGTTTGCTGGATATTTTCTTGAATGTTGACAATGTTATGGTCAAAACTAGTTTAGCTGCTTAGTTTTAAGTTTTTAACCGCGGTGACTGGAGAAGGCCGCGACTCTATTGAACGTGTCGAACTCGGCCCTACATTATATCGCACGCATCTAATCAGCTGATCTGAAAACCGTGCTCGGTAAAACGCGGAACTCTGATAATTAAATGCTTTGCCGGCTGAATTTTGCCAAGAAAACAATCTGAGGAGTTATTGAGGATATAAGACACTTAAAACACCTGTTTAAATTACGATATTGCGATCACTTTGAAGGTTGGTTCTGCAGCCGTAAACATGCCCCCCCCCCCCCCCCCCCCCCCCCCAGCGTTGGACATGCTTGGACCATACAATGTGGCGAAAACGCACAGACCAGCATGCCTGGGTTAATGCCGATTATGCGGCGATAAGAAACTGACCGAACACGCTGAAAACTGACGCCGAGTACTGGCCGTACGTACGAGCTCAGAGCAAAATGGGGGCTGCCTGAAAAAAGACGGATTTCCCATAACCTGTCGGCAAATTCACAAAAACACGTACCGTGACCACGAAGAAAGGATTCTAATGGCCTTTTTCTGCTGGGGTCTAAAATCTTCGAGGGATAATATTTTCGCTGCAAAATTCAAACCAACACGACAGATTTATAGGACGACAGACGACGGTGAATATCTGCCATTTTGTCTTAAATGTCATGCTGCATCAAATTTGATGACTTCGGGATTCAACCGCGTTGTGAATGGACACTTCACATCTAGCCCCGCCTATACTTATGTGTATTCGCATACGAGGTCATGCGCTAGAAATGTGGCGCAAATATAGGAAAAACATAAGATTTCAAAATCCAATGATCCAAGGCGAAAAAGTAGCCTCAGTTGATTTGCATAAATAGTGGCCGTATGAGGTCGCTGTTCGCGCTGTATCTTTGCATGGGGCGCAAGCTTGCAGCATATGCGGGGCGCGCGTGGCGTGTATTTCTGACGGATAACGACGGACGGATAACGACGAACTCGCCTTGATCAAGGCTACATTGCCACGTACTTCGCCCCATTGCCACTTCGCACGTCAGTCAGCATGAGTTTTAAGAGGTTTCTACTTTCTATGAAATACGGATTCATTGGTGGTAATAATTATTATATGATATCATTTGAAGTGCGACAACCAATACAAGGGGGAAAGGAGTCAAAAAGGATGGCCCAAACTACTATCGGCCGTGCTCAAACTACCATCTACATTAGTTTTATACATTTCAAGAAAACTATAATAACAAAACAATATAGAACGTTTACAGCTAGCCTAGCCTAGCCCGACACACGTCGTGGGGCGCGGCGGCGGTACATCCCTGCATTAGGGGCCGGTATTGCGCATTCTTAAGTTGAGATAAATAATTAGGAGACGAGAAAGGGTTGAACAAACTAGATAATAGAGTCCGAATTTCATAGCAGTCTGAGTTCATGGCGATGGTGTACCGCGTATACGGGCAATGTCACTGCACTGCACTAGTACAGCGAAACCTGACGCGCAGGGCTTCTGGCCCATGCATATCGCATGCGCATGCCCGCCAGGCTCAGCCAGGCCTATCCGTTGGGCGACGGAGCCGAGCAGTCTTCTGCACAAAGTATTTTAAAAGAGTAACTTTAATTTTGTTTACTCCTAAATTAGAGTTTCTTCATCATACAACTTGTGGTACTTTTTAAGTCATTTAAGGAATGAATAAGTGGCGGCAATGTGGAAGTATTTCCCTCACGAATCCCGCTAGCCCAATTACAAGACATCGGGAACGTGTTTTTTTATAGCACCTCAACTTTCCTGAACATTGAACATAATAATTATACGAACCCCTCAATTTGTTTCTTAATTGTAGAATTTGCTCAGACTTTAATAATTTCATTACAAATCTTTTGGGTGATTTCATTACAACTTCCCTTAGGCCTTTTTTTTAGCTTAAATGTTTTTTTTTTCATTTCATTCCAAATTCGTTGGAAAGTAAGAAAGTAAAAAATTCCTTTAAATAAGGACATTTCCTTAAAAGTGGAATAGATAGGGACAGTGGGAATCTTGTTAATCCATTCTCACGCGCGTCACTAATTACCGTAGATGACGAGGCATTTAGGCAAAGTATAATTATGCATAACTCGCTAGCTTTACGGTTGACCTGACCATGCAGTTGACAGACATGACAGGCAACGCCAGATTCGCAACAATTAGGTACCCGCTTAAAGCTGAACGGGCGCAAAAGGATGCCGACTTCTGAACCTTCCAGTTGGCGCTCGCGTCTGTGGAGGATGCTGAGCCACTGGCATGGCCCATTGAAAGGGGATCTGATCAGTCCAGCGACCATGTTGCTTTGGTATAGTATAATGGGTGATGGTTCAAAAAAGTCTTGTTGGGACTAGCAAACAAACAGTATTAAATAAATATTTAATATATAAAAGGTTGGGTCGAGGAGCATTTCCATATTTGTATGAAGTCCTCAATTTTATTTGTTGTTAATACTTGTACTTGGGGCCAATGATGTAATGCCGCTCTGTACTTGTAAATTACTGCAGTGTTAGGCAAGGTATATACATTGTAGTTGGATTTTTTTCTTCGTGAAAATTGAAAAGACGATTTGGGTAAATTTTTCCTGGATTAATTCCTATGCATGATCTCGATTATGTTTATCAGATTTTTAGAAAATACCGTTTTCAAGATAAATACCCAAATAGGGCTTTTCAAGAAAGCTATACGGAACCTGTCAATCACTCAATCATTTTTTAAAACTTTATGCAAACCAGCGCTAATAAAGTTGCACTGGGTGCTATGACACGCAGCTCCACACAACTGTCGGCTTCCTCTGATCAGTCCGACAAACGGGGGTGAAAGATGATGAACCAATTACCCATCAGATCAAAATACTGACATCAGAGAATACAATAAAGTCGCTTATTTGGCCAATGAGGTTGCTACCGTGGGAGAAGGGGGGAGGGGGGGGGGGGGGGGGGGGGCTGCATTTGTAGGAATTTAATAGTACTTTATGTGTCCGTTAAATTAGATTTTCACATGTTATGCATGTTGGTTTCTAAGACGTTTTAGATGTAGGCCTATGTCATGTTAGACTTAAAGAATATTCAGAACATAAAAAGATTGAACTTTTTAAAGACACATCCATAGACCTTTTTATGCTTTACAGGTAGGCCTATGAGTTGACTTTATGCCTTATGTGAGTTATGTCGATGACTGAAAGAAATAATGGCACCCAATAAACGCAAAATCTTAAACTCAATTATGGAAAGGTTAGACTCCCACGAATTTGGCCGCAAAAATTTCGTATGAAGTGGGAAAGTGAGCCATAATAATGTGTTTTTTTTTTTTTTTTTTTTTTGGGGGGGAGGGAGAATACAGGGCTATAATTATATCTGTTCGCAAGATTATCTGTTCGCAAGATTTTCTCTTCTGCTCTTCAATCTTGAAGGGCTTTCGAATAAGGGAATGTTTAATCTGTCAATCAACCCATTATTCTTACTGATCATGAGGTATTAAACGGGGTGATGACGTGCATCTTTGCAAAACTGTCGGCTTCCTCTGTTCAGTCCGCAATTAAAAGGGGTGAAAGATGATGAAAAACCAAAATTAAAGCTCTGACAGTGAATACAACAAAATGTAACTGTAAAGTGTAAGGAAGGCTATCAAGTATCATCCACTAGTCTACACACACAGACAAAAATACACAGGTTGTGTACAATTTTACATAATTGCAATGTGCTATACGAACCTGCTAATAGTTATGTAAAACTTTACACGACAGGTGTTAGGTAAGGTTTTGCATAGAAGTTGGGTACAATTTTACTTGGAAAATAGGTAATTAAAGTTACCTAATATCTTGGTAAAAACAATTAGGTAAAATTGTACAAACTAAAAATGGTTAAAATAAAATTCAGACACTTCGACTTTAGATTCAGTAGAATGTACAAATACTATACGATAAGCCTGAATGCTATACGATAAGCCTAACTACTACACTACTACATGTATAACGTATACTACATTCAATGACTACAGGCTACTCTACATACTAACAACGTGTCGTGGTTCGAATTTATATTACGCTTATTCCCGCCATGATGAAGTCACGGTTTCACCACTAATAATTCGTGTTAAAATACAAAAAAGAGATTTCATATACAATTTGTGTTTTACTTATGTTTGCACAAATCAAAATGTTATCATTGATTCGTTAGAATAATTACATATTTCGGTCAGAAAAGTGCGTTTTTAGACAAAACGCCACAACTTAACCTGACTTTTGTGAACAAAAAATTCGTGAGTTCTGATTGGTCAGTTGATGTGTAGGCCTAATGAATTAACATTTTTCCAACATTAACATTGTACATGTATGTTGTGTAAATCGCGCGAGCCCGGCGCAAGCCCGTGGTATTTGTACCCCTTCATCCAGTAATATTTACACAACGCATAACGTCTTACGTATTTGTTTTGTAAAACTTACGTTGCCAATGTACAATCTTGACCAAGGTTACACAACTCTTGTAAAAAACGAAATTACATTTAAAACAAGTCAATTTAAACTTACATAATAGTTGTGTATTTTCATTTGGCAACATTTTACATAAATTGTGTATTATTTTACCGAACTTTTTTTACCGGCTTTTTTTTACCATTCATTCTGTGTGTGTATACCTATGGGGCGAAGTGGCGATGGGGCGAAGTGGCAATGGGGCTAAGTGACACGTGGCAAAGTGGCCTCTGTCATGACCTTTCTAAAAGGTCAACGCGCGGAAAATTGTCAAAATGGCGGCGCTTAACAACAGCAACACGTGTGTCGTCGATGTCAGAACTTTATGGCTTACGACGGAGCTCTAAAGGCTGTGGCTATTTCGAAAGAATAAACCGTTGGCATAAGGCTGAATGTAATCCAAAACCGTAAAATTACGAAAGAGAAAGAAACAGCGACTGAAAAAATGGTCAGATGGTGAAAGTGTGCTGCGCTATACGTACGTGCGTAGCTCTAGCTGTACTTCGACGTTTACATTGTTTATAAACAGTTAATGTTGGGCCGACTTTCCTCATGCAATGTTGCCAAACTGCAAATTCATTGTACCCTTACCATGTTAATGGTATTAATGCTTGCTATTTACCATCTGTTAACAATTTAGGTGTAAACTTAGTCCAAAAAAAACCCCAAAAACGGTGGCGTCCAGAAATTGCCACACAATCGACCAAGTGTTCCCTAATTCGTGGCGCAATTGAATAGGCCTAATTTTTGAAAAATCCAAGTTTAATATTTACGAACTTCTTTTAATAGTAAATGTCATTTATGACCCATGTAAGGTTTCAGTCAATAAAAGAGTGAAAGATACTATATTTCACAGGCGTCTACATTTAATGTGACAGTATTTAAATCTGGTTGGTTTTTAAATTAACATTGCGCAGGATCAGGAATGTTGAGGTTTAACGTCCATAATTATAGTAATTATGTGAACAAAGTGCTTGTGTGTAAATCCCGAAATTTATATTTGATGTAAAACAAAAAATTAAAATGCAAAAAGAATATTGCTTGTATGAATTGGCCCCAAACTTTGTTTACTGTATGGCATTCAATTATATGGCATTCAATAAAGCTTCAGTTCAGTGCCACTAAAAAAACAAAATTGTTAAAATGTTGGGCCTAACCGGTTTTCTAAGGAGCATAAATACACGGCGGGTCTTTTCAAGTGCAGGAAAGCAAATAGTTTTATGATGGGCCATTTTTTTATTAAGTATTTCCCCGCAATTCACTAACTATCTGTTGTCTTTCCTCCATGGTATAGCTAATTACGTTAGTCTTACGCGAGAGCTCGGAAGCCATATATATTGACAAATTTCCGCAAAACGCCCTCTTCGGTAGATTTTCGTCATTTCATGACAGAGGCTAATGGGGCGAAGTGGAAATGAGGTGAAGTAAAAGGAGATAGTCACACTGTACTAGTGTGCCCCCCGGTATGCTGCGCTCCCTGTAATTATAGCGCAGCATACCGGGGCATATCTCCAATGTTGTTAAATGCACTAGTGTGTTTATCATGAATTGATATCACTGCATAAAAATAATCATTTTTTATCAAGACGCAGTTGACTACTACTACTGTACTGGGACTATGAACATGAACGATAAAGGAGACAAACCATAGAGATATCCCTTAATCCCAAGAGCGTTTCACTCGGAAAGGACCAACAAGTTCAAACATACTGCTGGGCATGATAACTTGCATGTTAACCCTGTATTTAATATAAAAATCGTGAGACTAGTAATTAATGGAACCTTTTCTGTAACTTGAAAAAGGCCTATACATGTAAATCATGGAAACTGTGTGTGTGATGACTAGTCGGCAGTTAACAAAATCCCCACAAATCATGAACATTGTTGCCTACATTTCCTTAAACTACTTGCTTGCCCACGTTAATGCATAAACTTCATCAGGTTTGTTTTATATGTATAACACTTAACAGAAACAAAATAATGCTGCAAATTACCCTTCGCTGTGTTGTATTTTTCTTCGAGGAACTCGCCACCACAGACCGTCCACTATGTGTGATGATGATGATCATGATGCCAGTTTGCCCACGGTTTGTAAAAATGACGCGGTTCATGAAATTTCACTCTGACCTGGTTAATGTCTGTGGTTGTTTCCGACTGGTTCCAAATCACATGACATAGACTAGACCACAGACATTGATCTCCATTACTTTTGTATAGACTGGATAGGACACCGCGTATTACATGTATGTGTTGTACACGGTACGAACGCGTGATCCGAAACAATGGCAGCGCGCTTTGTATTTACTCTGGAAACTCGAGTAGTTATCGAGATTTTTATTCGTATGGGCGTGTGAGGAATTTAAGCGCTCTGCCAATAAAAATCATTAAAAAACATTAAATCAACTAACGAATAACGATAGGGAGTCATGCAGTCTCAAATACAGCCAGCTTTTTCACACTTTCTTGATGTAGGCCTACTATTTTTTCCTCCGTAATGTAGCCTACACTTTTGAATAAATATCATTTTACTTAGACCCTTCCCTGAAATTAATTTCTAGTATATTGCTCTGTCATTTTATCACCCCTGTAGGTCATTTAGTAGTTCAGTTGGAGACAAACACAGAGTGAATTTAATGGTGGTATTGAATTTCCCAAAAGGACATGAAACACTCATGGGGCATATAACCATGGAAGAACAAAATTGAACCGCACAAAAGAAATTATATTCATATTTTAAATGCCAAACAAATTTATTACAAAAAGGACATAAAAACAAGTACTTTTGTGTATTCGTGTTGCTCTTTTCATCATACATGTACCAACTTTTATATCAATAGACAATAACACATTTTGTATATATAAAAAATGTGAATAAGTATAACTTCCGATATACGTACATGAGTCAAAAAGAAATAATTTCTGAAAATCTTTTGAAAAGAAACATTAAAGTGCATCTATCGTTGGTCCACAAAAACAAAATGACACCATTTAAAAACCCAATTTCAAATTACTTTCAAACTGGGGACAGCTGCAAAAAAAAGTAGGGTCACAACTGATGTAACTTTGGAACCAATTTAAATTATTATTACGGTTGTCCAATTTAAATCTGAATTGATGAAGAAATAATTATTCAAAACCTTTGCACACCAGCATACTTACGACTGCTTGAAGAAATAAATATTGGGTTTAGGGAAGGAATTAAGGCTAATCTTAGCAATTTGGTATCAAAATCAAGACCATCCAAATTGCTGTAACTGATGATAAGATGAGATAAAGCGTACAAAATTGTATCATCTGGTACAGTATTAAAAGTAAGTTTGTTAGTGTATTCAGGATTCCTCCAATTCTTCCAATAACAGTCCGTTTCAATGTTTTGACATTATGTTTAGCGGTGTCTTTTACTTTTTATTTTCCTGATTATTAAATAATCATGAAATTTTGATTAGGTATCCGGTAGTGATATTACTCGCATCTTTCTTTCCATTGCTCTCTAAATCAACTATACAGTCGACTACATCCTGCAAAACAATTTAGGGAGAAATAGGTGGATCATGGGAATAAAAAATAGTGCCCATGGTCGTAGACGCAAATGCATTAGTAGCTGAAACAAAAGTACATTTTTATGTTAAAAAGTCTTTACAAAAACCCTCAAACTAACCTTTTCTAGTTAGAAAAAAACAAAGAACTTGCATTAGGAATATGTTTGTAGCAAAACGTTAATAAGGCAATAAATATGTGGTTGACCGGTTTTACAACCAGCGGCCTATGAGCCGGTTTTAAACATAATTCTTTAATACCGGCCAACCACATTTGTATTTCCATTCATAAAAACCGTTTCGGTAAACAAATTACTTTGGTTCAAAAGTCAAAACACAGGTGCAGTTGTGGCAAATGCGTTGTGAATTTTGGACAATACTGACTTGTGAACGTTCAACCAATAAACGGTAAAAGTCACTGGATTTTAAAGTAGTCAAAATTTCATGAGACACTGGAAAAGTGTTAAAAACTGGCCAGCCGTGTCTTTGTCATCCGTTTAAAACCAGCCACGTGACGGAGACTTGACCAATGAGAATGGGTAAGATGTCTTATGTATTTATGAATGAAAGGTACATGTTGCAATATTAATAATTACTCACTAAACTATTATTTGTTCACTCCGATTAAATTTGATTTCAAAATGTCTGCTATATACAGGTCTGTGTAGTTCCAATCTGTGTAGTTCCAATGTACGGTCACTTCAACATGTCCATGGGTAAATGCTAAAAATGTTCCAAATTGTGATGCCCATTTTGCACCATACAAAATGTTAAGTCGGTTAAAAATATCTAAATGCCAACAAAGGATGTTGTTTGTCAAAAGTCAAGAGTTTACAGTATGTGTGATGTGTTCCATCATTATAAATTGTTATTACTGTACATGTACATATATTTTTAAAAATGTGCAGTTTTACAGTTAGACAACATCAATTATGTTTCGAATCTCACCCTTAAATTTGTCTGTATGCTAAATTCATGTGGTGCATTAGTGGGGATCACAAAATTCTGCAAAATAGGAACATTTTAGCAATCATCCCATGGTCTTAGTAGTATAGGTAATCACGTTGACTTGATGTAAATTTTAAAATCAAAATAGACCTGTGCATTTCTTTTATTGCATGTCTGTTATTTGATCACTTGCATACATTTGCAAATTCGTGTGGGTTGATGGCTATACCAAGTGATATAGGAACACTTCCCCTGTTGATGCGAATGCTAATTTACATGCAGATGTGTATGTGATATGAGAAGCAGTACGACTTCTGGGAAGATTCAGAGCCCATGATTCAATACTCTTGCCATCTGCACTGAAATGGTCAATTTGAGAAAGGCCGAGATGGTAAATATCACCTGCATCATCACAACACAGCCCTTTAGAATTCCAGCATTTTTGTTCAAACAGTTTATTGCCATGAAAGTCTACAGCCATCAGCAAATCTCCCTCACAGCTGATGTAAATAAGCCGCTTGTTGCTAAAGACGAGATGTGTCTTAATCTTTGGGGAAGGCAGTGTTCTGAAGAGCGAACCGTCCGGGTTGTGTAGAGATATATGTTGCTTGTTCTGATAACCCACCGCGATCAGATTGCTGCTGTCCACTGCCAGGCACGCCGGCGTGCCGTCCACGCCGGCCTCTTTACCTGGTAGGAACTGATAAAGAAGCTGGTATTCCTTGTTAAAGACCTTGACTGCCGGGTTGTCCAGAATCAGAAGTTGATCGTCCTTGTTGATGGCTAGAGCTGTCGGTTTCTGTATGTCGTTAGAGTCACGGGGTTCGTTTGATTCATCAGGGTCATCATGTTTGAAATACTTTGTAGAAATAACTTTCCCCTCTGGACCCACTGTACACAGTTTATCATCACATACCACAGCCATTTCACTTCTGGAGAATGCCGCTAGATGGGATGGATTGTACATCCATGATAACGACTTCTCCCTCTCCCACTTCTCCACCAGGAGCAGAGTCCCAAGCTGCCCTTCCTCTTCACTCTCCTTAAAGCCAAGGAATGACTTCTTATGACTGATCTCCAAACTCTTGTGCACCTCCACCTGCTCATTCAAATCTCGCAGCATTTTCTTCTTGGACTCCAAGATCTCGTAGCAAGTTGCCGTAGTCATCACTTTATTCACTTTACTCAGAGTCTGCTGTGGTGTTGTTGCGTATGCAAACTCTGTATCTCGCTTAGCGGCAATGTCTCTGGCCTCTTTTTTGAGTTGTTTTTCTTTCTCTCTGATTTTGGCAATTTCCTTTTCCGCCTTGTGTGCAATTTGGTTGTACGTTTTGGCCAGCATCTTGTCAAGTCTGTAACGTGAATGATCTATTGAAACGGGGTTTGCAGAAATGAAACTTTTAATGTACTTTTCTGTTTTTGATACAGACTCATTAACTTCTTGTTTACATCTGCTGACTGCCTGGTCAATGCTGACGTGAGAATGCATGGATTCCTTGTGATCAACGTCAGTGCATTTATTGCAGATGAGGACTTCACACAAGGCACAATACAGGCAGAGATCTTGATCTGGATGTTTGAAGCACTTGGGAACTTTCTGGAGTTGGGTGTCTTCTGTTATTTCTTGGGACTTATCATGAAGCTCTGCCAAAGCCACAATCTTGTGACCCTTCATCAAAACTGCCATTCGATTGTGTGCCTTCTGGCAATCTTTGCAGAGATAATGCTTGCAATCCACACATTGAGATATGGCTTCATTTTCCTCATCGCATGCCTGACACATGACTTTTAACCCCTGACCTTCAGCTTCCTCCTGTTGGTCGACAACTGTTGATCCTCCAGGCAGCACGTCCACGCCAGCTTCAGTCAGGGCAGTCTCCTTCCGACACAACGGACAGACGATATTCTTGACGTCTTTATTCTGTGTCAGTTTGAGTTCTTGCAGACATTTCAGGCAGAAGCTGTGCGAGCATTCCAGCATCCTAAGATCCTTGTACTCGGTGTAACATATTGGACATTCTTGAAGTTCCTTCAGAGTCTCAGCATCCGGGAAAAATTGATCGGTCACACCCTCTGCCATTTTGCTGAGTCGTACTGCTCTAGAAGATTAATAATAAAACAAAATTAATTTACTTGCGTGAACTGCATATTAATTAATCGCAGTGGCTATCGTTACAGCAGTCAGCAATGTAATTATCCGACATGCCCAGCAATTAGCATTGACAATACTCTGGACCTTTCAACCTGACTAATCAAATAGTCTGGTTCCAAGAGCAGGATCCAATTGTCAGTGTGAGGTCAGGTATCACCGACTCGAAGAATCAGATCGATGACTGCCGTAACACAGCCCCTACTGTACATGTTAATTCGCAAGTTAATTCACATGACGATGTAATACAACGATGCAGAGTTTACTTCAAAAGACAACCATATCAGCTATATTTTCCATTGGGGTTCCATATGATGCTGTTTTATTACCGCCCCTTTTAGCCTAGCTGAACTGTTATTTACCGTACGGGTAGGCCTAAAGCTACACTGCAGTTTGAACGTTTTTCCAGCAGAATCAACCACTGAGACAGCCACACACATAAAACCCGTGCAGTACGCGCCACGCACGTAGCAAGAGCTGTAGTGTCGTTAATTGTGACGATTGAAATGATTTCCTCATGAACACAATTCATTTCTCATAAACCCCAGTTGTTATGATCATATCATAAAAGCTTTTCATGAAAACCGATACCTCTGACCTCGAACTGTGTTCAATGGGGCGTGATTGATCGTGATGTAGGATGATGCGTGCATGACGCGTAGAGTTATATTTAGACGGGTCAATTTATGGGGGAAAAACACCCCAACCCCCACAAATTTGCAACAAAAGGTTTTCCAACGGTTTTTAGTTGTATTTGACATCAGGAATAACATACTACAAAATCTAAGAAAATCGGGTGTCTGGAAAAGTGTTATTTCAAAAATGGCGTCCTTGATGGCCGCGGTACCTAAAAATAGCCATAGATCATTAATTATCCATCCTAGAGATGTATAATGTTGGTAACTACCCCCTAGTTTTAGGGGTAAACAAATCAATTAGGACTACTTAGAATGTCCTTGAGTAATAAGAAAACAAAGAAATCTTAAAAGGTGTCCAAAATGGCTGCCAAATACACTAACAATGATGTCAATTACACTTAAATATGGTTATAAGTTACCAACTGCTTACATTAAGGCTATAATCTTTGTGTCTATCCCTTAGTAATAGAGATTAGAAAACCTACTATGACCAGTAAAAGTCATTAAGTAAAGTTGAGTAGGTTGGTAAAATATAAATACAAGATGGTGTTAAAGATGGCCGCCCATATGAGTAAAATAGTTGAACAAGATGGTGGCTCTTTTCCCATCCAGAGACACTTCTGTTATAGATCAACTTGAATTACAAATTAAAAATGTATGGGAAAACTTAATGTTTCTTCTAGGAATTGTACAAGTTCAATTTCTTTTTAGAAATTGTGGTTGCTCTGAAGTAGTGTTGTAATGGTGGTGTCCAAAGACGAATGGCTAGCGGCAGCGCATCCGCTCGTACTGTAAATGTGCACAATATGCGGACGTGAGAGCCATCACAAAAGAGAGAATCCCTTCGCATCTGTGTAGATGAATGGTTTGTATGCAATTATTTGGGCAATTATTTTTACCAATTTGTTAACCATTTGTTGTGTTGTTTTCCTGGTAACCAACAGTTGGTCAAAAAGAGTTAAACATAACCAACATTGGGTACTATTTGTTTTTCAACAGTTAGCTTGTGAACAACACAACAGTTGGTTAAGTCTTTTATTTTGTTCTTAATTGTTTTTGGGTATAATCTAGAAGACAAAGCCTTAACAAGTTCTTTTAAGTGTTATTGACGTGTCATTATACTTTTTTCAGTCCTAGCCAACTTGGATAGGGTTGTTTTCGTTTTATTTTAATTTTAGTGTAATTTGTAATCGTATGCTGTTCATATATGTTTGTACTTTGTACCTGTTGTTGAAGGCCAAAATAATAATAATAATGTGCCAGAAAAGGTGCATTGCGTTAAAAGCTATAGCAGATGAATTAATAATGAGATGGTTACGCTTGCGCGCGTCCGATTATTATCTACAAGTTGACAGCAGGCAGCTCATTTTTGCGAGATGCATTGCCTGGGGATGGAGTCGAGAGCGCTGATCGCGCTCTGCGCTGTTGTAGCAACCACGGTGTTTGTGGGTGAGTAAACACTCTTTGAGATGTACATGTACATGTTGTTGTATAGGTATCTTTTTGTAAAAAATGCAAACAAATATAACGAAATACCACACGTAGAATGTGTAACGAACATCATTAATATAGATATGGTTACAGAGATACCAGTTTCCACTTTAAAATGAGACATCAAACGTCAACATCGGGCAATGTTTGACAGAGTTAAAACAAAAAGATTTTGTTTGGATACTGTGCAAGTGTAGATTTGAAATGTGTCTTTGTTCGTGCAGAGCTGACGCCAACGGGCATCGCTGGCTCAGCGCTGGTCCTTTTCAGTATAGCGCCTGCACAGACAAACACGACAATGTCTAACGACTTGATTTTAAGTCCACACTTGCACAGTATAAAAAAAAGATCGAAAAAATTGGTCCCATGGTCGATTTGATCCCTTTTGGAAAATTGGTCATAACTCTGTCAAACATTGCCAGATTTTGACGTTTGATGTCTTATTTTAAAGTGGATTGGAAACCAATATTCTTTGAACCCATATCTTTATTATTGATTATATTCGTTATATTTTGTTTTTATTTTTTTGACACCCCTGTAGTCTACAGCATTTAAGCGAGCCATGGTGACGTCGTATTGTACGATTATTGAATTGGCATTTGTATTGGCTTTCTGTTTATTACCTCATTGTTACTTTTTTATGTAGGAGCTGGGTTGCTGCGTGGAATGTACTATTCTATAGAAAAAAGACATGGCAACTCATACAATCATGAACTATAAAGGAATTATAAAGAACGGCTTCCTCAACCAACTTACGAATAGCATAGTTGGTAGAGAAGGCGAGCTGTGGGTCGAAAGGTCTGTGATTTGAATCAGACTATTGTTAATTGGTCTTTTTCTTTGACAAATTTTTAAATTTTAACCATAGAATCAAGGTTGAAGGCAAAACCGGGTTAGGTTACATAAGTGCCTTGAAAAATACAACAAGAACCGCTACACTGGTTAGTTTGTAGTGACTTCATTTTTTTTCCCGGCTTGCAGACGCTCAGCTGAATGGTGTGTTACATAGGCCAGGAGATATATACCAACCAATATGGTACCCGTGCAGAACAGGTGGGTTGAAATGCACACCGACCCTGCACATGCGTGTACCGAGAGTACGACTTGGCGGAGTGAGAACATCCAGCTCAAAGTCTTTAGAGGCTCTGCGCCCCACTAAGATACCACTGTCAACAGAGCAACCACCACTTCACAACTGAATCGAGTGAGTAATCAATTTAAAGATGAAATGAAACTTGCGCTTCCCATGAGAAGTCGTTGCCAAAAAACCACTGTATTCGATAGTGCGCCCGATTATAACGACACATTAGTCCAGCTCTCTAACTCGCACATTGGTCTTTGGAAACTCGCTTAAGGTAGGATACACCATTTGCAGATATCGACAATTTTATTAACCGTTTATTAAGAAATATCTTACTTATTTGAAAGTAAATATATGAATCTAAGCATCCAGAAAAATAGTTGTTTCTGTAATTTGTTCCAAAAAATAAAATATCATAAAAAAAAAAATACGATCGCCGGACGGCGATTGCGAAAAAACAGGAACAAAGAAATAACTGCCCGCGCCGGAAAAAAACGAACGGCGTTTTTCTATTCATTTCTCCCTATTCTCGGCATTCATGATTGTATATACTCCAGTCAGGTCAGTAAACGATATTTACTATATGAATACAACGCCCCCCCAAAAATATTTTTTTTTTTTTTTTTAAATCCACTAATTCCTGATAATTTCAAAGCAGTTACCAATGGTGTAATCCTCCCTTTAAAACAGGAACGTGACCTTTTCATGCAAATTTGACCATTCGAAAATGCACAGCGTCTTAATTCACGCAAGTCAACTACCATTCAGCAGGTGGCGCGGGGGGCCTGCGCTTGAATAATTTTATCAGCGCTGCTTCACAAAGGAAATGCTTTGAATCTTGTTGACCCTAATTTCCAGCGTTTTAGAATATTCAGGTGTTTGTGAAATTGGTATATTTCTACACTCGGCATTGGGGAGTTATGAATATTCAGTGTGATCGGCATATTATATTATTTCCAAGCTGCACCAAAAATGAATTTTTATTGCTAATGTTTGAAATTAAAATTAGAAATTGAGCTCTGCGAAGTTCGGGGATGAAATGAAATGTGTCCGTGAAAAAGAATTTATATGAATAAGTAACTGGGAAAACATACAGTACACTGTATACGTTACCACGATGTTGAAAACGCTGGGAATATAGATACGATGGCCGACGTGATGGGTCATTAATAAGCTCTTTAACACTCAACAACTTATTCTAGCTAAGAAAACTCAGTTTTCTTTTTGTTGGCTGGGCGTAAACGCAATTTGAAATTGTTTAGAATTTTTTAAGAATCTGGTTGTCCTTTTAATGACAAAATTAATGAAAAAATCATCAAGTGAACAGTCGAAACAATTCGTCACCAACACGAACTGGCACCCTCTGCATCACATGTGTACAAAAAATTGAAAAATTCGAAAACGAAATTTTGCTGAAATATATCATTTTGTTCCATGAAGTATAACATGGCGAAGTTGTTTTTTCTAAATCATTGTTAAATTTTCTAATTTTTATTGGGGAGTTTTTGCAGAAATTAGTCCATTCTGTCGTTTTTTCGGTTCACGAAGTGACACTGCACTCAGTGTCAGTTCGTGAAAACGAAATTGCGGGGGCGCGCTGTAAAAAAGATTTCACGAGACTAGCACTGTCTATACAACATACCCAGGGCAATGTTGTAATAGTGTTCTTTCGTTTTAGACGGTTTCATACGACATGGTAGACGGTGTACGTCTCATATCCAATCAAAAGCCGTGCAAAACAATACAGCACTCCACGGTCGCCAGATGACGACCGATCGTCACTTAGGCTTTTGTTTATTAGTAAGCAAAGATAATGTTACATATTCAGCATGAATTATTATATTTAAATTAAGGAAGCTTTTTCTGCGGTTTGTTATAACAGCAATGTGCGCCTACAGGAGACTAAAGATGTTCATACTAGTCGTACAATTTCGCCATCTTTGTTCAATTTCTATGCCTTGTAATATCGCGCTTGTATTATATCCGTTGGAGTCAGCGGGGAATTTAAGTATAGCCTGGACAAACGCGTTGCTACAAGGATAGACCATGCGCCAGACATTTTCATTCATAATTGTTTTGATAAAAGCCGCGGTGTGGGTGGGATGGGTAGAAATTTGGAGGGGGGGGGGGGGGGGGGGGGGGGGGGGGGGGTAGTGGCGGCTATATAACTTTCATTACCTGATGACTGCAACATCCATAGTTAATTGCTAATTTTGGGGTGCTACTACTAGTGAATAACAAATAACCGCTCAACTTGCTTCCCAAGCTCGACGGTGGGTGCAAAGGCTTAATATTCCTCGCCTTTTTCTTGTCTGTAATGTAAAAGTGAGCCAACTCCAACGCTCATTTTGATGTATTAGGACTACCTAAATTATTATGAGCGAACCCTAATGTACTTTTAATAATATTTCAACAAAGCTCATTCTTCAATACCGAGAGCTTAATCGTCATTTGGGTGACTGATTGATACTACAATATTTACAACTTGAGAACACAAACGACGCGAAATTGTTTAGCTTGTCAAAGAGACAAAAGGCACAGTTCGTTTCATTGGTGGCTTTTAGCTTGATTGAACTAGGAACAAATACAGGTAATATTTTATTTAGTTGCTATAGGGATTTCGGTAATGATCGCCACGTCAAATGTTTACAACAAATCTTACAATTGTGCTGCATACGAATAGTACAAAGACCGCAATTACTGTATGTGTATTGTGTTTTCGGTGGGGGAATAGAATGGAAGTAAATATATTTTCAATTTGTCAAAGTGTTAAATATAATGTTAACAACAAGGCCTACTCAGAGAGGATATGACATTTTATCTTTAATACACAAAAAATCCACAAGGGAAACCTGACTAGATAAATTTGCATGAAAGAATTTTGCAAGGCGGGACTCGAACCTGCGACTTCCGGAATACTAGCCTGCCCTCTACCAACTGAGATATCTTGCCCTATGTTACTTGTTAGCAAGCTCCTAAATTGTTTTAGTATTTTTTGTCGCAGTGATTAGCAATTTCGTCAAATATAGATGTTACAGTCATTCAGGTATGAAGATAATATACCTCCGCTCGCCCCCCCCCCCCCCCCCCCCCCCCCCCCCATCCCCCCCCCACCCCGCCCACCCCATCCCAACACCATCTCACCCCACCGCGGCTTTCATCAAACCATAATAAATGGACATGTTTAGGCATGTCTATCCTTCCGCATAGTTAGTGCGCAAAAGGGCACATTTATATGTGACATACGTGCCAACAAAACCTACACCAACAACAACAACATGGTCTATCTTGCAGCGACGCGTTTGTCCAGTCAATTTGCGCCGACTCCAACGGGCCCATACAAGGAATAGAAATTGAACAAAGATGAGAAATCCCACCATTAGAATGAGCATCTTAGTCCACTGTAGCCTACATTGCTACCTTAAGAGATCGTATACCAGGCCTCGTACGCAGGATTTTTTATGAGGGGGGGGGGGGGGGGGTGCGAATTTGTTACTTGATGGGGCCAACAATGGGACCAACATTTGTTCGTGTGCCAGTACCGTTATTTCTACATCAAAATACCATTATTTACCCGGAAAAGTGGGACCTTTTGGTGAATTTGGGGGGGGGGGGGGGTGCGTACCACCGTCGCTCCCGCCCCCCCCCCCCCCCCCCCCCCCTGCGTACGGGCCTGCTACCGTTTGGTAATTGGAACCCATTGTTTGTTTCAATCCTGTATAGTTATAGATATATACCATACAACTAACCTGTGCAAATGTCATTTCAAAAGATGGTAAGCGATTTGGGATATTGCCGAAAATGTGGAGCTGTTATGTCCACCAGGAAGAATAATCTGCATTTGAATACACCATCTTAGAAAAGTCACTGCAGTAACGCTTCTCAGATTCAAAAATGCTATCTTTTTCCATAACCGCAGTGCTTCGAAGTGAAAAGTTTCTAAAAATGCATTGTACTATCCAAAACTGCTGTACTTCATACCAAGTAAGTTTTTATTGCTATTAATTTGTGCTGTAATTACCAAACGTATACGATCCCTTTAAGTTAAATAAATTAATTCATGCTGAAT